>CAUYLG010027368.1:0-11322 GCA_963573385.1 Cacajao melanocephalus | reverse complement strand
ATCTCACCCATGATGAATCCTTTTATATACACGTTGAGAAATTCAGAGATGAGAAATGCTATAGAAAAACTCTTGTGTAAAAGTTAACTACAGTTAGAATAAAGCGTTCCTCCTCATGTAGATAAGGAGGTATGTAGACAAGGTCTTCTCAGTGAAATTTTCAGACTTCTAAGGGATATTGAAGGATCCCAAAGTGGAAGACAGGATTTAGATGCTCCCAGCTCAGTTAAGAAGTCATCCCATCATGGCATTTCTTTGAAGTTCAAGATCTCATCCTCTATATCCAGACTGAAAATGGATGGGGCTGCTTGGGTGCAGGTCCTATTGTGTACATTTTAAATTATGGTGTTTTTCCATTACGTATCAATTGAGACTGGATATTTCTTCTATATGCCCAGTGCAGAATGGAGAAAGGGAGGAATAGGTAATTAAAATAGATACTCCTGTTCAATAGGGAAGGCTATGGTGCTTCTTTCTGTGTAATGTATTTAAAGACTTTGTGGAATATGCAAGCATTATATTTGCAAATATCTTTGAAACAGGCCTTTCTCAGATTTGAGCTGAAACTCTGTGTGCAGTCAGATAATACTCTTAAGAATCTTAGAATTATGTTTGTCTTGTTTAAAGTACTTATGAGACACACTATTAAATGTTTCTGAAGTCTTTTCATAGTGTCTTAGCATCCACAAGTTTGAAAAGACTTTTAGTTTGATGACCTTTCTTCCTTTCAGAGTATTTTGCTCTTGCAGAGTCTGGAAAAGGAAACCATTTTTATCTTTGATACCAGCAAGTTCTGGCTGTTTTATGTTTCTTGTAAATTATCTGAAAATGTAACAGTTAACATTTTAAGTAACTTAAAAAAAATCTGTGACTTCTTATAAGATACAATGCTATAAGATACAGCTGTAAGTCTCAATATTGTATTTAAATTTTAACCAAATTCACCTATTCACTTATGCATATTTTTCATTTTCTACCTTACTATAGGTGACAGAATTACTAAAATTTTTGGCACTGGATAGTGACTCACTTTTTTCACAACGTCCAGAATAGTTATGTCTGTATTTTCAGCCTTTCCTTACAATATCCTGGAGGCCCCTATTTTCGGGTACTAAAGCCAATTCCATACACTTTTAAATTGTTGTAGAAACATTACAACTTGGGGTGCCACTTTTCATTCTGGTCCTGTCATCATGTATGGTGCACGGATCCACAGTTTTTGTGAGGTTAAACAACCATCATTTGATGTTATCTCAAAAATTTGTGTCAGGAATTCAGGCAGTTGTTGGCTGTTTCTTCTGTTTTGTGTTGCAAGGACTTAAGTCACTGTTTTATTCAGCTGATAACTGAGTTTTATGTAAGATACAGGACACTATAAATTCATAGCTTTATATCTCTTGGTAGTTTTAGAGTATTTTGAACTATATCTCTTCACGTATTTTGCCTACCTGATTATTTTTCTCTTCTTTTTCTGGAATTGTAATTAATTAAAAGTATGTCAGAATTTTGCATTGTGTCCTTTCTATCTCTTTTATACTAGTTTCTGCATTTGCATTTTTTGCTCTCTGATTTGGTCTGCATATTTTCTTCTAATATTTCTTGCAATGTTCTGATTCTCTAATTTTTGTCTCTAATTTGCTGTTAAAGCCAACCATTGAGTTTTTAATTTGTTATTATATATGTTAGTTTTTCAATTTACTTGGCTTATTTTATAATCTAGCTTGTGTTTTAATATTTGTACATACTAAGCTTATTTAAAAATGCTTATTTTTAATTATCTGGATCAACTACATTTGTTTTTATTGCACTTGCCTTTCAATCAGGCCATGTCTTCTACACTTTGTTACTTTTTTTTTGAGTACCTGATTTTGCATATGAAAAGTTAAGAAAGCAATTCAAGATTTTTTTTTTCCCTAAGAGAGAATTTCTTGTATTTCTACTCAAGAGTTGAGATTGGAGAAGTAAAAAAAAAAAATCCCAGATAGACTTAATGCAATCAAGAAATTGGATAACGCAAGCTGGACTTCAGCTCCTTTGAGGACTCCCCCACTCTCTGTGCATTCCTACTCCAAGAGTGAATTCACATGCTCTCAAATGAAAGCCTTGTTGTTTACGAAGGACTCTTTTCCTTGGTAGACCTTCAATGTTAACATGCTGTCCTTTAGGGTAAATCATCTACAGAAAATTTCACTCAGCTTTTTAGGCTTTCATTTATGGCTTTTAGAATTATTTCATACTTTTCGAGAAAAGACACTCCAAATACAGGTTTCTGCTCTCTAGCTTTCTTTTTCTTTATTGAGACAGGGTCTTTCTATGTTGCCCAAGCTCAACTCCAACTTCTGGGCTCAAGGGATTCTCCCACCTCAGTCTTAAGAATAGCAGGGACTAGGTAATATGCTGATATGGTTTGGCTGTGTTCCTGCCCAAATCTCATCTTGAATTGTAACCCCCATAATTCCCATGTGTTGTGGGAGGTTATTGAATCGTGAGGGCGGTTTCCCCCATGCTGTTCTCAGAATTGTGAGTGATTCTCATGAGTTCTGGTGGTTTTATAAGTGTCTGGCATTTCCCCTGCTGGCACTCATTCTCTCTCCTGCTGCTATGTGAAGAGCCATGATTGTAAATTTCTTGAGATCTCCCCAGCCATGTGGACTGTGAGTCAATTAAACCTCTTTTCTCTATAAATTGCCCAGTCTCAGGTATTTCCTTATACTAATGTGAGAATGGACACATGCATTTCTCCTTTTAAACACATAAATGTATATTATATCCATATTTACCTTCTACTTTGGTAATAGATATGGAATACAGAGAATTACTATGTACTGTGGCATATTTTTTGGAATTTCTACATTAGGTGATATTTTGATGTATTTTTTATTATTGGAACAAATAAATTCTGACTCTGGGCTCTTGTAGCCATTATCTGATCTGATACTTGTGCGTCACTCAGACAAGTGGAAAGCATTAGTAGTTATTTGAATTCAGCTAGAAGGGACATAGAGAATTATGGCTTATTTTTATATGAGTTCTCCATCTTGGAGTCACAGTTTAATCCACAGTATCTTTAATCATATCTGACAGTTTTTCAGAAGTAAAGATATGTTTATCAGTAAGAGATCACAGTGCTTATAGACATGCTATTCAAATTTTAGAAGTGGTACATGTTACATTTGGGGTGTATGAATTTAATTTATTTATTAGGTAAGTTGAAAATGACCAACATTTAGTGGAGCCCGTTACATGATAATGACCTTAGTTGTCTCAGAAAGATATTTATGTGACTCTTTATCTAAGGCTCTTATGACACTGAAGATCCAATATTTACCTAAGCATATGATGAGATGAACGTGTTCAATGAAGCCAATGATAAGCCAAGTCATGGAAATAGCAATGGAAGCCCTTAAGCACTGCTCCTTTGTTGGCAAATACAGATTTCTTTATTGTAGAAACAGTTATTGAATTGATATTGGAATAAAATTAAAGGATTGAATGAATCCCGTAGATCATTATGGTTATATCTGACAGATTCAGGACTTGATCTAAAGCTTGTTTTCTAACCTAAAACTGCAGAGCTATGATTACCTATTTTTCCAAGAATCAGAGTGTCAACTTTCATTGTTAGGCTCTCTGCCTCTGAGCCTCAGGGATTCTTGGACATGGACTTTCTAACATGAAGGGTAAAACCCTTCCTGCTTGGAATATGGTTAGGGAAGAGAACTTGAGGCTGGTTCCCCCTTCATTCTGGCTTAAATATTACTTGCTATAGCTCAGCATTTCATAATGTGAAATTCATAATTTATTTTTCAATTACTTTAGAATTTTTCTTTTCACATTATAGGCTTTTCACATTACCTGGCATTTAACGACTCTTTCTTGGTGAAACACAAGTCTTTTTCCTCTAGAGATTTTCTAAGGTGGTGGGGGGGAAAGTGTTCAGAGAGATTGCTCTGTTTTAATTTATTCCAAATATTTGATTAACTAGCCTATAATGACCTTGCTGTCTCTTTTATTTAAAATACTGATGATATAAAAGTCATAGATTGTCACTACACATAAATGAGATAATTATTTTCCTGATAGAATAACCCGAGAGATATCTGAACAGTTAAATTTCTGCCCAAGGTTGAGTATGTCTTCAGTTGGTGTCGTGTCCTCTAGGTGTGATGTTTTCTTGTCATATCCTCCTTTTCTTGTAAAAATCTGTGAAAGTTACTGGGATGAGGTTGGAGAGGTAAAGGGAGATTTTTTAATAGGAAATAAATGGATTTAGGGGTATGCTATTTGAATGATATTTGAATGACCGAAAGACTGAAGAGTTGGACTTCCGCCTGTGAGTAAGCTCTGTCATTGGTTTTTCTATGAAGTTAAGTTTCAGCATTGTCCTTGTTAGGTACAAAGCATATTAGCTGGGCACATGAAAGTTATCATAAATCCTCAGATCACAGGAAAGTACTTATGGTTGTTTTGCCATAATTGAGGAAACTTTCACACAACAAATTTTAGTGTTGGTACATTTTTGTTTACATGTGTCAAAATAAGGGGCGTGTGCAGGTTGATTTCCACTAATTAGGTCAAGTTTTACATAGTCATGCAAAGATGGTCTCTTTGTTTTTCTGTGAAGAAATTTTCCAGCAGGTGAGAGTATTCAACTATGTTTGTACATTATGTATAAGCATCTTTATAGTTTTGTCATCTGTTTTGGAGAGTGCCATACTTCTCTAATGACTGAGATAATGAGAAGCCTGTGTGGAACTGTGGAAACTAGCCACTAGGAACTGTTTCTATATCCATGGATCAGCCATCCATATCCATGTGTTCCATGATTACACATAGATGCATGAAGTATCTATAATAACATTCAGTGAAAGAAGCATTGTTTTTTTTTAAATTTATTTTATTATTATTTTTTATCGTACTTTAGGTTCTGGGGTACATGTGCAGATCATGCAGGATTGTTGCTCAGGTACACACATGGCAATGTGGTTTGCTGCCTCTATCCCCCCCATCACCTATAGCTGGCATTTCTCCCCATGTTATCCCTCCCCAACCTCCCCACCCCTACTGCTGTCCCTCCCTTCCCCCCCAACAGACCCCAGTGTGTGATGCTCCCGTCCCTGTGTCCATGGGATCTCATCGTTCAACACCCACCTATGAGTGAGAACACGCGGTGTTTGATTTTCTGTTCTTGTGTCAGTTTGCTGAGAATGATGGTTTCCAGATTCATTCATGTCCCTATAAAAGATACGAACTCATCGTTTCTTATGGCTGCATACCAGGAGAAGCATTGGTTTTTTGAACCAAAATGTGAGCATTTGAAATCACTGACAAGAGATATTCTTTGAAATTCCAGGGATAAATATATCACAGAAAATGTAGCTAGTGTCTTAAATACCATATGGTTTTGTTGAAGGAATTCTAATTGGGAAAATAAAGCTAGCAAACATAAAAATCTTTCAGAATATGCAATGTATATTTGGTTTTAGTATATAGCCTAATTTGTTTTCCTTTTTTATTTCCCAAATAAGAAGAAAAACATGTTTCATATTGCATGCATAATAAACCAACAGATTTATAATCATAATCTTAGTTTATGGCATGTTATATTTTATATGATTTATTTATGAAGGTGTACAATCATTTTCAGATATATTTGATTGGAGAGTTTAAAATTGCAGATCATGTCAGGTGTGTTAGAGTGTGAAGGAACCAATGCCTGTTATGTTCTGGAAGCATAATATGAATTTTTACTTATAAATCTAAAAACAGCCCCAGCAAACATACTAGTAGATAAATATCCTCAGGAAAGTACCTCGTCTACCGTCATTTAAATGGATTTATAAAACTGTGACTGTGAAATATAATATTATAGAGATTTTTTGTTATGGAATTTTATCTTTTGGAAATATCATGTTCTTAGAAATCTATGTTAAATCATTGTTTTTCTGGAAAAATGTTAACTTCGTAGTTTACATTCAAGGCCTAGTAATGGTATCTTTCAGTTTCAAACGTATTCTATTTTTAATTACTTATAGAGGATAGTTTACATACTCTATTATTTTACAAGTAAATATTTAAATTGTCAAAAGAATTATCCTGTTGAAATCTAGTTTTGACGATGGAAGAAGGAAAAGTCACTAAACCTTGCAGCAAGTAAGGTGTGAAAAAATAACAGAATTGGCTACAGACTACACTATTCCCTTGCGTTCTTCAGCAGGTGTGTCTCTATCGGTCTATAGCTTCAACAATGACAGAACTCTGGAATCAGCTGGAAGTGGTAATGGGAATGAGACATGTGGAATGCTCATCACAGCTGGCTTCTAGAGACAGCTCAAACTCTCTGCAAATGTCCTCTTCCACTGCCAGTTTATGTGAATGGAATCATCCTGTCTACACTTGAGTTTTAGTAATCCTGCAGTTTTCCTCAGCAGTGAATAATCAGAAAGTCTGGATTTGTATCTCTGCTTCTCTACTAATCCCATTGTTTTCTGTAATTGGCTTGTCCTTAACCATCATATCTAGAGACTCTGAGAAACAATGTGTTTTTCTTTCTTTTGAATTTTCTTTTCTTTCTTTCTTTTTTTTTTTTAACTAGGATCTGGTCTGTTTTTGTTGTGTCTACTCCAAAAAGCCTCCTAAGGCACTCCAGGGACCCACAGGAGGTTGCACTTCCAGTATTTCCTCACCAAAAAGAATCTTTCTGAAGGAGATTTAAAAGAAATACTAGTCTCACTTAATTATCCCATTAACCTTTTTTTTTTTTTTTTTTTTTTTTTGGAGAGAGAGTTTTGCTTTTGTTGCCCAGGCTCCTCAATGCAACCTTGGCCTCCCAGGTTCAAGTGATTCTCCTGCCTAGCCACCCGAGTAGCTGGGATTACAGGCATGCGTTACCACGCCTGGCTAATTTTGTATTCTTAGAGACGGGGGTTTTTCTATGTTGGTCAGGCTAGTCTCAAAACTCCTGACCTCAGGTGATCCATCTGCCTTGGTCTCTCAAAGTGTTGGGATTACAGGCTTGAGCCACCACACCCAGCCCCCATTAATCTTTTTACTGCTTGTGGATACTGATTTGTTAAATACAATTTCTCTGTTTTCTGATTTTAACCTCTTCATTTCCTGAGTGCTCCCCGATGTTTAGTCCAACTTTTTACTGTAATATTGCTTGCTTCTCATCAAGATACATTCCATCACAGGTAAAATTACTACTCATATAAATTATTATAAGACACACAGTTTTATTGTGTGGCCTCCAAAGGCTTTCCTGAATTATAGGTATCTTATCCTTTTTTTCCTGGACTATGTCTATAAATCTTATCAAGTTGACAGAGATCTGCATGACTGTTCTGAGTCTATGTTCACAGTGAGAAATTCATATTGAACACTAACAATAGCTATCATAGCCATCATTTATTGAGCCCTTACCAGGTACTTAGTAAATAAACATTTACTAAGTCTCTATTGATTTCCTCGTCCAAGCAGTTCAATAAACCTTCCCTTGAAAATTCTATATTTTCTTGGCCCTTTGCTTTGTTGTAATAAAATAACAACTCTAAGAGGTAAGCACCCATTCTAAAAACGATGAAACTGAGAAGTTTAGTAAGTGCCCCAAAGTCACACGGTCAGTGGCAGTGGTGAAGCAGGGATTGCAGCAGAGGCAGTGTGGCTCCAAGGTCCACATTATTAACCACAGCACACTCTCTCTCCAAAGAAGTCTTGGTTCTTAAATAGGGACATACTGAGTAGAAAACTTAGTCATTATTTGCTCCTTCTATCTATGAAATCCCATGTACCACAGGCTAACATTTTTCAAGTAAGTGCAATATGCTTGGAAATTATTTAATTATACAAATATGAAAAATAAAAAAATTGTCAGCAGAATAGTATCAGGTAGGGCTGCACTAATAGCACTATACATGGTTTGACTGGAAAGGATTCTGAGTTTATCTAGTTCAATCCCATTGTTTCCCAGTGAGCAAAGTGAGACAGATGTGTAATTACATTTAGAAAATGACTCCAACCCATGCCTTCTTACACTGAGCTTGGAATTTCTCCTTCAGTATTTCTTTTTTTAATCTGGATGTTGAGGTTGTATTTTTGAGCACTCTTAGTACCTGAGCAGCATTATAAATAAAACTATGTTTTACCACAAACAAACCAAAAACCCACTAGCTGCTGATATAGTAGTGGTGACAGGGATGAGTAGTTTAGTTAAGTTTAAAACTATGCTGAATATTAGAATAGTAAATGTGTTAGGAATTTAATGGGATGTAATGGAGAGAATTACAGCTCCCTAGAAATCCAACAGTCAGAGATTTTATGGTTATTTATACTGGTGAAAGTCGAGTCTCTTGAAATTTAATGAGAGATTAAAGAAGACTGATTATTCTTTGAGACACGGAGGTCTGAATGTTTAACAGTGGAATGTCATAGTATGGTGAGATATTTCAGAAGATGTTAACTTTTGTTGCTGCACAGGTCATATTGTAAAGATACCACAACTACTAGAAATGTGAAGGAATGAATCTATGTTAATTTAGTTATTTCAAATTTATAACTTATAACAAGTTTATAAGTTTCTTGAGAGCAGAAAACTGTTCCCCGTCCATCAAAGCTGACTGCTGTGCAAAAAAGTAACATATTTTAAATATGAAGTTATTAAAGTATGAATGATGGTTGCACCTTTAACTATTTTTCTGTATAGAATACCCACTAAGACTTAGAGACAGATCATTTACCTGTTGGCTGAAAACAAATTCTTCTGAACGATATAGATTTTACAAGGGAAGGTCTATTGGACTTTTTGGACGAGGAACACAGTAAAGACTTAGCAAATGCTTATTGAGTATAAATGACTGTTGGAGATCTAACGATGTAGGTGTGCTCTGTGACATAATAGATGTATTTACATTCCTGTTTACTATTTTGTTACAGGTCCTGCTCTCCTGAGCTCTCAGTTCTGATACAAGCTTGGAAGAAGAGGAAATGAGACCGAGTAACAATGTTACAGAATTTGTCCTCCTGGGGCTCACTCAGGATCCTGATGTGCAAAAAGCATTATTTGCCACGCTTTTACTCATATACATTGTGACAGTGGTGGGAAATCTCCTCATTGTGGTGACTACTCTCAGCAGCCCCTCCTTGGGCTCCCCAATGTACTACTTCCTTGCCTACTTGTCACTTCTGGATGCCATATATTCCACTGCCATGTCACCCAAATTGATGATAGACTTACTCTGTGATAAAAACAGCATTTCCTTCTCAGCTTGCATGGGTCAACTCTTCATAGAACACTTACTTGGTGGTGCAGAGGTCTTCCTTCTGGTGATGGCCTTTGATCGCTATGTGGCCATCACTAAGCCACTGCACTATTTGAACATCATGAATCGACAGGTTTGCATCTTTCTCTTGGTAGTGGCCGTGGTTGGAGGTTTTGTGCACTCTGTGTTTCAAATTGTTATTGTGTATAGTCTACCATTTAAGGCCCCAATGTCATTGACCATTTCATCTGTGACATGTACCCGTTATTGGAACTGGTGTGCACTGACACCTACTTTATAGGCCTCGCTGTGGTTTTCAATGGTGGAGCAATCTGTATGGTCATCTTCACCCTTCTGCTAATCTCCTATGGAGTCATCCTAAACTCCCTTAAAACTTGCAGTCAGGAAGGGAGGCGTAAAGCTCTGTCTACCTGCAGCTCCCACATCACCGTGGTTGTCCTCTTTTTTGTTCCCTGTATTTTCATGTATGTTAGACCAGTTTCCAACTTTCCTATTGATAAATTTATAACTGTATTTTATACAGTTATCACACCCATGTTGAATCCTTTAATATACACATTGAGAAATTCAGAGATGAAAAATGCTATAGAAAATCTCTGGTGTAACAAATTAACTAGAGAAAGAATAAGAATGTCCCTCTTCGTGTAGCTACAGGGATATGTAAACAAGATCTTTCCAGTGAGATTATCAGACCTGTAATGGCAATTCAGGGATCCCAGACTGGGAAAGCAGGATTTCAGAGCTCCCAGTCCATTTAACACCTTGTCCCATCATAACCTCAATTTGATATCCAGGATCTCAAATTCTATATGCAGAGTGAGTGTGGACGAAGCTCTCTGGTGCAATTTCTAATGTACAACTCTTTTATTCTCGTTCTTATCTATTTTCAGGTCTATAAATTAGAGACAGTGTTTTTCTTTTACATTCTCAGCATACAATGGAGGAAGAGAGGAGTAGATAACCAAAAATAGACACTCCTGTTCACAAGAAAAGGCTAAGGTGCTACCTTCAGTGCAATTTCCTTAAAAACTTTGTAATATTTCTGTGTTTTTTATTGGCGTATACAACATTATAAAAGAGTCATATTCACAAATACCTTTGCAACTGACTCTTGGGTTTGAGCTGAAAGTCTGTGTGTGCAGTAGGATAATTCCCATAAGTCTTAGAATTATTATTGTTTAATTGGTAGGGTTTATGAAACACACTTTACAATCTTTCTGAAGTCTTCTCAAAGAATCTTGCATTGACAACTTTGAGATGACATTTATTCTGATATTTAAAGCATGTGGCATTGTCTTTATTGTCAGAAGCTAGGTGAGCTTACTTACATTGAGAGTCTTTAGATCTTTGGACAGACTGGAAAGGGAAACCAGTTTGATTTTTGAAACCAGTAAGCTTGGGTTATTATTTTTCTTGTACATTCTGCTAGAAAATTCAAGATATTCTTTCAACTCATATTTTTACCTATGCCTTATGATATCACACACTTTTATAAGAAACAGGTTGGACTTTCAATATGGTACTTGAAAATTTTAGCTGGATCCACCTGTTCACTTAAGTACACTTTCTGTTTTCTGCATTATTATATGTGGCAGTATCACCAAACCTTTCTGGCACTAGATAAGGAGTCACTTCTTTTTCCTTAGTTACTTCCATCTTCTCAGTCATCACTTACACTGTCCAGGAGACCCTTCTAAGTGTCATCTAGCTTCTGATATTAAAGCCTATGCCACATGCTTTAAATTGTTATGGAAGCACCACACTTACAGGTGCCACTCTTTACTCTGGTCATCTCTTCCCGCACTGTACAAGGGTCCAAAGCTTTTGTGACTTAAAACAATCACCATCTCATTTTATCTTCAAATTTCATGGGCCAGGAATTCAGGAAGTGGCTGGCTGAGTGTTTCTTCTGCTTCATGTGGCATGGACTGAAGTCACTCAGTGTTATTCAGCTGATAGCTGGGGCATCTGTAGGGTCCAGGAAAGCTTACTTCACATTTATGGCATCTTGGAGGTGATGACTGGAAGAGATCCACTGAGTCCT
>CAUYLG010027366.1:0-52028 GCA_963573385.1 Cacajao melanocephalus | reverse complement strand
GGTACAGTTAGTACTGCCTTGGTAATGGCAGACTGCCTCAGTAATGGCGGATTGCCTCGGTAATGGTGGACTGCATCAGTAATGGTGGATTGCCTTAGTAATGGTGGACTGCCTCAGTAATGGCAGACTGCCTGGTTAGTGGTGGACTGCCTTGGTAATGGTGGATGCCCCTCCCCCCACAGAGCTGGACCATCCCGGGTCCAGCTGTGCTTGCTGTGAAACTCTCAATCCTGAGCCTTTCAGATTACTGGTCTTTGTGGGAGTGGGACCAGCTGAGCCAGATCACATGGTTCCCTGTTTCAGCCCCCTTTTTTCCAGTTGAATGGGTGACTCTGTCTCCCAGGCATTCCAGTTGCCAGTTGAAACGGCGCCCGGATTTGTGTGAGTTTTTGTGTGGAGACCTGCTGTGCTGGCTGAAACAGTCATGCTGGAGACTCGTTGTGCTTTTCCACCCAGGAATTTCCTGGTCTGTGGGCAGTAAAAATTCATTTAGAAATGCAATGATCACTCACCCTCTGCGTTTTCGCAGGGAACTACAATCCAGAGCTGTTCCTATTCGGCCATCTTGGATCCTCCACCTTTTAGAAACTTTCGACCTCAACATTTTTAAGAACCACTAACCTAAAGTACCGTTTGTAAGCAATCATTCAGTCTGTGTTAGTATATCTCTATGGGTGAGTTTATGTAATCATTCATTGCTTCTAAGAATTAAATTATGCTTACATACCTTAAACCTATAAAAATTTAAAAATTATTGAAAAGAACACTTTGCTAACCTGACCTAATATTTTCTGCTACATACTCCTTGGTTCTGGTTCACAATATCTATATATTTTTTAAATGTTTTATTACAGGTAATGATTATTGATTAGTATGTTGGTTGATATATGCTGGCTTACTAAGGTAAGAAAAACCAGTTTGAATAACCTGAAATCTGACTGATTATTATATTTTTTCCAGTGAGTTTTAATTTTTGTTACTTTGTTCTGTCTTATGCCTACCTGCATTATCAGTTTATTTATTTATTTATTTACAAGGCACTGGCCTTTGTGATTAATGAAAAAAATTGATTTTGAAAACACTTTTTTCCTCTTGCAGAACTGAGTATAAAAGAAAAAAAAATAAGATGAAAACATTTTTAAAAATATAGAACCTTTCATAATGGGGAAAAAAGAGAGTTCAGTAAACTGTTTATGTGAAGAGAGTGGTTGGTTAAGGAACCCGGCTTCTTTCTCCTGTCTTTCTCCTTTTCTGGAGACTTCTCCATTAGATTGTTAATGTCTCCACTACACTGGGCCCCATAAAATGGGAGGGAGACTTATTCCCCCTTAAAAACTACAAATGTGTGAATTGAAGCAACTTTTCTTGTTTCCTTTTGCTTAGCTGAGATAGGCTGACATTTTCAAAATAACTTTAATACTCAGAGAACAAAAAGGCAATAATTACAGAAAATACAAAAGACATAACTGTTGTCATGTTTAAAATACAAGCTTCTAGTCCTCTAAAGGGGCCTAGTTCCCTGTAGAGTGAGAAGCAGCACAGTTGGCCCCTCCTGGAGGCTTGCTTAGTTTCCCCAAAGTGGGCACCAATGCATTTCTGCCACCTGGAATTGGTCTTAAGGCAAGTAGTCACCTATTAGTCAAGGGTAAAATATCACTTGCCAAAGCCCTACCTATCTGAGGCTTTTCTATTTGGTTCTCCTCCAGGTGAAGTTATGGTTCATCCAGAGATTACTGACAAGATGGAAAATCTCACCTTTGCCAATAAGCAATACCTCACACCACACACGCATACACAAACACACACACACACACACACACACACACAGAGAGAGAGAGAGAGACACTCTACACTTGCAGAGAAGTGGCCAAGTTAAAGTCCATCCATTACTGAAACATAATATAAAAGTTCATGACATGCCATATGTCAAAAACTCCATACATACAGTGACAGAATATATTCAGGGTTCTTCACGTTAATGTACAAGCTAGAAATCCAGGAGGAATCAAAATCCATAGCTTCTCAATTTTATTTTTTCCCTGCCTATGCTGTTGAATTCTCTTGTGATACCACTGCCCATTTCCTTGCTTCCAAGAAACTTACTCCGTATACCCTAAGAAGTGATTCCTCTCTGAATGGACACAATGAAATCTTGCCTACATCTCCCTTGTAGTTTGTATGATAAATCTGATCAGTGCTGAAACTAATTGTATTCCTGTCTTTTGTCTCTGTAAGCAGCTTCAGGGCAGGGATTTTTGTTTTTTCATTATTGTATCCTCTGTACAGGTTTTAAAGTTGTCTTACATGTGGAAGAGTTGTTGAATAATAAGTGTATTTTAGTAATTACAGAAAAGGTCTAAAGAGATAAATCTAGGATTGATGAGTAGAAGTTACTAGGAGATCAATTTATACTCTACTTAAAAAAGAACTTTCTCAGTCTACACTGCATAATATTGAAACAGACTGTTCTGGAGAATACCACTGAGTGTATTCTAGGTGAGATGCAAGACTGCTTTGGGAGAATATCATAAAAGGGATTCAGGCAAGAAATCAGGGATTAAACTAGATGTCCTTTAAAATTACTACCAGTTTTATCTTCCCAGTACCTCTAAGTTCAAATGGAGGCAAGAAATCTCACTGGAATACGTTTTTATCATCTGCTAAGGCTGTCAAATGAGCTAGGCTATTTCTGCATCACGCATATCCATCATTATCTGTTTTTCTCTTTCCTATCTAGCCCTCTTTTCTTGACTATATCTGGTAAACCAGATTAGATTTCATCATAAAAGTTATAAAAAAAAAAAAAAAGCATTACCAACCCATTGAAGAGTAACTGACACCTCTTGAAAATCCATGACATGTGTGTGTTTTATTTGGGATTAATTTGGTTCTGAGTTAGTACATTTGCTATGTTTCTCTGCCCATTCTTCCCTTAAAAGGCTCGTTTTTTGAAACTGGGCCTTGGTTTCTGAGAATTGCCTTGTTCTACTGCCTAGCCTACCTGTGTCACTGAAATTTATTTGCAGCATCCAAATTATTTTCTCTGAACCCAATTTATACAGTGACAGATGGGGGATTCCAAAAGGGAAAGTTTCCATTCATATCCAGCAAATCATCTTTGTGAGAAGAAAGACGCAAACTTGGTGATATACACAGAAATTTTACTTCTGGAAAGCCTCATCTTTTATTTTTTAATTATTTCTCTCTAAAGTAGCTGATTCCGGAATAAATTCATATCTTACTATTTCCAGACATTTAAATGACCATTAGTGAATGATGATGAATTTATCTCACTAAGCAATATTACACAATTGGTTTTCATTTTCTTCCTATCCTCACTTTTTGAATGTGTTTACCATTTATGTCTTAAGCACGACTTGATAAGGACATAATTCATTTAAAGGATTAAATGCCTAAATTCAGATTTTTTTTCCTTTTTAAGAAAATGCATGTTTATAAAGTGACTTTTGTTCTCAACTATTTTATATATGAATTTTTAACTTAAATGATTTATTGTTAGTTCGATTTCCTTGTATGTTAACCTATTTTTTAACTTTTTTTTTTTTTTTTTAACAAATACAGCATGATGTTTTGGCTGTATTTGACATGAACATGAGGACAATCACAAGTTTAAACATGCCTTGACAAAGTGTAACATAGCATGTTAGAATTCTATGAAAAAGCAGTTCCTGGGAATACAAAATGGCTGCTGAGGAGCGGAAACTGAGGCTCAGAGAGGGTAAGTGATTTGAACAGAATGACACAGGAAGCTGGTGACAGTAATAACAATGACTGAAAATTTTATTGTGCATTCATGATGTCCCAGACACTTTTCTAAATGTTTTTCATTATCTATTAATTTAATTCAATAAGAAATTTTATGGGGTTGTTGCTACTATTAATAACAGATGAGAAAAAACAAGATGTAAAAAAGTTAAATATTTTGCATAAGGTTACAAAGCTAGTAAGTGATGGAGGCAGGATTTCAACTCAGACAGAATGGTTCCCAAACTTTGCTCTTACACATTATGTTGCTTTTTTTGTCAGAAATACGTGGACTCACTTTATGCATAGTCTATAAATGTCTGCATATACATAGGAGAGAAATACACACACACACACGCATACACACACACATACACGTGTGCGCGTGCGCATATAGCCTACATGTACATTGTTCTCTTTCGTTTGCAAAGCTCTGCCTCTAAACAGGGAAAGGATGACTAACAGTTCCTTCTGGTTGGTTGATTACCGTAATACAAATTCCTACAAATGGAAAACCATTGCCCTAGCTAATCTTAACATCCCTACATCAGTAGCTATTTCAAGTAAAAGCTATTCCCATCTGTTATAGAAACATATTCAGTGACAGCACACGTCTCCTTATCCTAGTACCATCCCATTTCAGTGCAATGGTGAAAACAGTCTGATTTTCTTCTTTAATTCTGGAAAGCCTTCTCTAAGCCAAAACTTGTAAAGAAACTCAGTGCTTTCTTGGTTGTAATCTATAAAAAATGACTATAACCTTTGTAGCTCCTTCCAAATCCACCTGAATAATCAGATATATGTAAAAATCAAATCTTATTTTTTTGTACTTTTCTCAAAATATAATGGACACATATTCCTTTTTTCTCTACTCAGCATGTTTTCCCTTTGGGGGACTGTTACACCCTCATCTGTTGTATTGTCATTCATATAATCTTGTTTCATTTGTGATAGAGATAGATTCATGGACCAAGATAGCTAATCAGCATGCCATACTTCTTGTACGTTGAGATTGTTCAGGGATAGGTGCATGACCAAAAGTAAGATAGTCAGAGTTTTGCACTGGACTTTTGCTTGAGCCATTTAGAAAGAAGATTTTTCCTCTCTTGAGTACAGTTCTCCTTCTTCTGCAGAAGGATTGATTCCAGGACTCCCAAAGATACCAAAATCCACAGATGCTCAAGTCCCTCATATAAAATGGTGTGGTTTTTGCATATAACCTATACCCATCCTCCTACATATTTTAAATAACTCTAGACTACTTATAATACCAAATATAATATAAATGCTATGCAAATAATGTACTATATTTTATTGGTATTTTAATTGTCATATTATTATTATTTTCTGAATATTTTCAAACTGTGGTTAGCGGAATGAGTTGGTCGACTATATTTCTGGGTATGAAGATAATGGGATTTCTCAGAGCGTTCGTTGGCATGTGAAATGAGTCTGCCTGAGGCTTAAGGCAAAAAAGAAAACAAAAAGGTTCAAGAAAGGGAGAGAAGAGATATAAAACCTTAAGCTCTTGAACTGAAACCACCTCTGAAGCTAGGATCTAATTTTGTGTTTTCAATTGTGCAAGCTTAAGCAAAAGCAGAAGTTCTGTCACTGGCAACCAAAAGAGTCCTGATACACTAGCTCCTAGAACCCAAGGATTACAAGGATCTTAATAATGTAGTCTCTCACCTGGTAAATAATGCCATATATTATATTTCTGTCATTTCAGTTATGGAGGCTTTTTCTTTTTGTGAATTCCTCCAGCTACAGGAGGTCTGTCAATACACTTGGCAGTTCATTTCACTATTGACCAACTATAGTTTCCAGACAGTTTAGCTTTCCTAATATCAAAGAAATTGCCTTCTTAAACCAGCCCTTCACTAATCTTACTGATGCTCTCTGGAGCTTCACAGAAAAGTCAACTTCCTTCTTTAAAATAATTGAAGACAGTTATCTTGTCTTATTTCTTTCAAACATTCCTTCAGCTTATTCAAAAGTTAACAGACTGCTCTGCTCTTCACCCTGCCCACATATGGTTCATAAATATTCTAGTTCTGTGGACCCCCTAAAACTTCCATTCAACTCTTTCAGAAGCTACCTGGGAGAAGGCCAGGGAGGCTATTGTTCACACCCCCACATCCTTTAGCTGTTTATGTTTATGTGTTTGTTTCTGTACACTGCTTCATTAGAAAAGAAGGATTGGATAGCCACTGGTTTTCTGCCTTCTTAAATGATTATCTAATGCCAGAATTAATGGGAATATGAAAAAATCTCTCTGGGTGAGGGTCGATATGCTCAAAGTTCATTTATATTATCTGTTGTGACGAAGAAGCTGAGCTTTTACCAAGGAAGCCTACAACAGCTTTTGGCTCTGAGAAGTTTGGAATCTCCTGAAATTTCTAGATCTTTTATTGCATAAACAGCTACCAAGCCTAAATATTTATGTGTTTATAATTAAAATATAGTAGTGATAAAAATAGGAAAAATAATTTTCAGATTTGAGTCTTAAGTACATTTCATGCTAACATTAATATACTTTATATAAAATTGAGCTATATTTTTCAAAAAAGTCACAAATGTAATCCTTTATAATAAGAAGTTGATCAATTCAGAGATGCTTAAAGAAAAACCATAGTAACTACCTCATTGTCTCTAATTCTACTCCCTTAACTGAACCAATATGAACAGTCTGATTTGTATTCTCCCACACCAATCTATACATTCATACATATACACACATATATCAACTTACTTTTATGAATGTCTTTAAAATAATATATTTATTCATGAATTAGGCAAATGCGTATGGAGTGATTATCTTTCATTAGGCACTGTTCTATGTACAGGGAATACAGAGTGAACAGAACTCTGGCCTTCATGGAAGTTATATTCTAATGATGAGGAGAGAGACAATAGATAATATCATTGAGTAAAATGCATGATATTGTTAAACACATTAAGTGAGAAAGTAAGATAGGAAAGGGGGATTAGAAATATTAAGAGGTTGCAGGAGGTGTGCAGTGGCTCATGCCTGTAATTCCAGCACGTTGGGAGGCCAAGGTGGGTGGATCACCTGAGGTCAGGAGTTCGAGACCAGCCTGGCCAACATAGTGAAACCCAGTCTCTACAAAAAGTACAAAAATTTAGCCAGGCCTAGTGGTGCATACCTGTAATCTCAGCTACTTGGAAGGATGAGGCAGGAGAATTGCTTGAACCCAGTAGGTGGAGATTGCAGTGAGCCAAGATTGAGCCATTACATTCCAGCTTGGGCAACAAGAGTGAAACTCTGTCTCAAATATATATATGGAGGTCACATTTTACTTAGTGTAGCCATAGAGTCAATCACATTTGGGGAAAGGAAAGAGTTAAGTACTACATTCCTGAGACAAGGTTGTCCTTGTGTGCTCAAAGAATGACAAGTTGTCCACCTATGCTGTAGCAAGCTGATGGGAGAGATTGTAGAAAGTGGGAAAGTTAGAGCAGTGACAGGGTCAGTTCCTGTAGGACCTGAAAATTCTTTGTAAAAAGTTTGGATTATCCTCTAAAATAGAATGAATGGTTTTGATCCAAGGACTAACATCTGGCTGCCTTGCTGAGAATAGACTGAAGGGTGTCAAGGGCATAAGGGGAGACCAGTTAGAAGGCCATTGTAATAATATGAGTGAAAGGTGCAGATGGAAGTGGGTGTGATATAAAGTGATGGAATTCTGGTTGTATTTTCAAGATTTAGTCCTCATTATGCTGAGGAACCAGAAATGGGGTGTAAGACAAAATGGAGAGCCAAGGATGTTACCAAGGCTTTAGCCCCTAAACTGGAGGAGTAGAGTTGCTGTAGCTTAGATAAGGCAGACTGCAAAATGAGTAGGTATTTTCAGGAGAGAGAGCAGACGTCAAATTTTAGGCATGTTTAACTTGGAGATGCCAATTGGACATTATTTTAGTAGCTGTGTCATATTCTATAACATGAATATAACATAATTAATTTAACCATTCCATTGTTACTAAAATTCAGGTTGTTAACAGCCTTTTACAAGTATAAACCTCACTGCAATTTTTCCAAGGCTGGATTCTTACTGGTCCATTCTCAGGATAAATGCCACCTATTGCTCAGATGTGCCCTTTCTTGACTATCTACTCTTAAGTTGCAAGTTATCACATTGCCCCATTTAGAATCACTCTACAGCATTTATCACTGGCTACTGTTTTCTTTACATGTTTATTATTGATTTTTTCTCCCTTAGAATATAAGTACTGTAAGACCAGGGCCCTGTCTGCCATTTGTGACTGGCACAGAATAGGTATTAATAAATACTTAAAGAATAAAAACTAGGTACAAAAGTCCTCATGCATGGGTGCTTTGGTTTATCTAGAATAGATTTCCCAAATGTGGTATTGCTGTGTCAAATTTTACTTTTAATCGTACTGATATTGGCAGACTAATTTCCTAAAAGATCATAGCAATTCATTCTCCCACGGACAATGAAATGTATGAACGGAAAGCAGCATGTCCACATATCAATCTAATCACTGGGTGATATTATCCTCTGATTTTTTTCTCAAATCTACTTAAAAAAAATTAAATCTCTCTGCTTTTAACAGCTCTAAGTAGCTTAAGTAATTCACATATAATTAATGAACTCCTGCATAAGGCAGCAAAAATTTGTTTAGGTCTCTTTGAGATTGTCTTAATCACTTTCACCTTCTAGTATTATTTGATGTTGTGATTATAGGTAGGTTTATCAAGGATAGATTTAACTCTTAAGCTCGTTTCCCTTTAGTGCCTGGAAACTTGAAACCATTAAGAGAGTAAGGCTCTTCCTGTTATAACACCTGCTGGGTTTTTTTCAGGGAGATTTATGAGATGAAGTTCTGTAAAGCCATATTTTAAAATGCATACATGTTGAATCATTCTAGGAGATTGATGTGAATAATGGTATAATTGGTATAATAAATGTTGGATCCATGTTGAAAATAATTTATTTCTTCATAAAATCTATGAGGCTGTGCAGACTTTTGGCTGAAACATTATTTATATCTTCATTCAAGGAAAGGTAGACACTGATTTTTCCCCACTTCAAATGGCCTTTTCAAGATGTTCACCCATATCATTAATCCATGAGGAAGCTTTTTTGCTGTTGTTGTGCCTTACTGCCATTTGCCCTTAATTTTCTGGTTTGACTTTCTAGTTTTCATACAGCTGTAGTGTTTTCTTCCCACTCTAGGAGTCAGAATGTGTTTAAAGTAAGACCATACAAAGTCTAAGATTCTGAGTTCAGGTGCCTCTCAGTCTGAACCTGTGGGGTGTTAGCCAAGCTCTATAATCTCATTGTTGCAATTTATCAGCATAAATATTTTGGCTACGAGGTTGTCTGTGAGCTGGATGGATGGACTCGCAGCATTAATGTCACAGTACCCTAAAATCCCAACATTTGACTAGAAAGAAAATGTTATGTAAAAATGTCCTTGTTGACAAATCAGGTCAGCAACAGCATTTGTTGAGATCCTTCTGGAAACCAGTCACTGTGTAAGGTTTGTTCCCAATCTCTCAGCCACAATTCCAAATCTAGAAATCTTCAACAACAGCAAAGCTTGATCGGAAATTATCTGATGGAAAACCTGACCTGAATGGACTTGAGGCTATTGATAGTCTCTATTCAAATAAATGGTCATATATTTTTCTGCAGAGATATTAATGTGTATGCTTATGAGGTGTTGTCTGGACCCCACTGGAGGTGATAAGTAATACAAAGTTTACATAGCAATATTACCTTTCAAATGCCAAAATAATTGAAATTCTGAAACCAAGAGATTTGGAACAAAAGCTTATGGACTTGTAGGTAAATCTCTATGAATACTGACTATATAAACAATTACGTTATCTCTATAGAAATATAGAGACAGTATACAGCAGCGATATCATTTCAGTAGTGAAGGAGGTAAATAAAGTTTAGGTGTAGTACAGTCTTGTCTTTTCACTGATCAGGAGAATGACAATCAAAGGTAATTTCTGAGGGAACCACATAAATATATGAAGTTTCAACCGAACAGAGGAAAAAATTAATATAAAAATTCTTAAATCCAAAACAAGGTGAATAAATTAAAACAGAACAAGTAAGGAAAATATAAAACACAGAGAAATATATAATTATATTAAATTCAGTGGAACAATGCTCTAGGTAGAAGAAAAATTATTAGAACAAATTTGAAATAATACTACAACTCTTTTTGAATTTCTACAAAAACGACACATTCTACATATAAAAGTATAAAAAAGATAGAAAATAAAAGGGTAAGAAAAGATATTGCAAGAAAACACTCGCCAAAGGAATGCAGGTATTTAATAAGAGAAGTAATGGACCTGAAGGCAAAAAAACATTACAAGAGATAAAGAAGGTTGCTTCATAATCCTAAAAGACTTAATACATCAGGAAGATGTAACAATTCTAAATATCTATTTTTTTTTTAGAAATTCTAATTTTTTAGAAAATTTAAATGATGTCATTTAAAAGTTGATCTAGTGGCCATATATAGAACATTAAGTCCAGTAACCGCAGAACACATATTCTTTGCAAGCACATATAGACTATAAAAATTGGTCATTTATTGGTCATAAAACAAGTTTAAATAAATTCCAAATGTCTAAAATTATATATAGTATTTTCTATAACTCCAAGGCAATTATTCTGATAACCAAACACACATATATTTGAACATTAGGAAAGATATTTCTAAATAACCTGTTGGTTAGGGAAAAAATTACAATGACTATTGGATTGCATAGTAACCAAATAACAAAGAAAATACAAAATATGTAAAATTGTGAGATGCTGCTAAAAGAGTGATTAAAGGGAAATTCATAGTTATAAATGTGTATAGCAAAAAAAATCCTGAAAATTAAGAAATTAAGCATTGATGTAATAAAATTAAAAATAAAAGAATAGCAAAATAAATCCAAAGGAAGCAGAAAGAGGATAATGGCAGAAATTATTAAAAGAGATTATAAGTATTTGATAGAGATAATCAACAAAACCAAACATTGTTTCTCTAAAATGCTATTTATGTTGATAAAACACTGGTGAGACTAATTAAAAAAATAGATAAGACAAATAGCTAATTAAAACCATGAAAATATAACATCACTTTCAATCCTGTAAATAATACAAGACTAATAAGTAACAACAAATAATTTTATTCTAGTCAGCCTCAAAAACATTTATCAAAATGGATACAGAAGAAAGATAAGGAAACTAAATAATCCTGTGCTTGTTAAAGTAAATAAATATGTAATTAAAACTTTATCCAAAGTGAACACTAAGCATAAGTGGCTTTACTGGAGAATTTTTTCAAATAGTTTAGGGAAAAAATAACTTTCACATAAACAATTTCAATGAATACAATAAAGGGTGTAGTAACCAACACATCATATTAGGTTAGCAAGAATATGAAGAATAAAAATTACAGCTCCATTTTAGTAAAAAAACATACATACAAAAAATTCTATGTTACATATATTTAGCAAATTGAATCCAGCAATATGTAGAAAAAATACAATAATGGCCAAGCTGGATTTATTTCAGTAATGCCAGATTATTTGTCCTTAAAAATTAATCAGTTAATTCATCACATTAACAATATATTAGAGAAGAAAATTATATGATCTTATTAATAGATCAGAAGAAAATACTTGAAACATTTAGCATGTCATAGCAAACTAGAAACAGTGATATTTTTAATCTGATAAAAGGTATCTACAAAAAACACAACATATATCATTCTTAATGGTGAAATGTTGAGTTTTTTTTAAATTGGGAGCAATAGAAGGATTCCAATGTCACCACCTCTACTTAACATTTCACCTGATATCCCAGCCTGTACACTAAGGCAAGAAAGAAAAGTAAAAGTCAAAAAAATTAGAAATAAACAAATGAAGCTGTCATTTTTCATGACTTATTTGATCATATATGTAGACCACTCAAATAATTTACCTATAAATTATTAGAAATAATAATTCAAAATTCAGCAACATTGCTGGATTAAAAATCGATTATTCTATTTACCAGCATTAACATCATGAAAACACAACTTTTAAAAAGATACGATGTAAGCTAGTTTTCATGAAAACAAGTATCTAGGGTCAATTCTAAAAGGAATGTTATGAAATCTCTACTTAAATAATTGTGGAATATTATGAGAAAATGAATGAAAAGCTAAATGGAGGGATGTGCAATAAGCATGGATTGAAAGACTGTTAAAAATACGAATTATCTATACAATGTTTTAAAGAGTCAGAGAAATCCTAAACAAAATCTGAATATTTTTTAGAGGTATATACATATGTATTTGAAAATGCAAATGGCTAAGATTATGCAAGTTTTTTTTTTTTAATAAAACAAGGTAGAAAGGTTGGTAGCTTAGATATAAGACATGTTAAGAAGCTACAACAACTAAGAAAGATGTTACTACAGAAATAGATAAAGTAATGTAACAGAAGTTAAATAAATGCATAAATGACTACTTGATTCATTTATTGTGCAAAATGGTGGGGAAAATATCTCTTCAATAAATGTTGCTGGAACAATTTTAAACATTTGATTAAGAAACAAAGAAACAAACTTGATCTCAATTTCTCACCATACATAAATGTCGGTTTCAGATAGACTGCTGATCTAAATGTAAGGGGCAAAATGACGAAACTTGTAAGATACAGAGAATAAATATCTTCTCGTTTTTGTCATTACTAAATTATTCCTTAAAGAGTATACAATAAGCACTATCCTAAAGAAAAAAGATTGAAATGTGATTACATTGAAATTAGGAACATCTATACATAAATGACTCTATTAAGAGAGGAAAAAAACAGAATGAAAAAAGATATTGTTAAGTGTATTAATTGATAAAGGATTTGTCAGGTTATTAAGATAACTCTTACATATTTACAGCAGAACAGTAGAAACTCCAATAGAAAATGGCAAAGGCTTTGAACAGGCATTTCACAGAAGGGGAAATTCAGTTGACCAATATTAACATATAAAAAAGTTCTTAACTTTGTGACTTATCTGAAAA
The DNA here is from genome assembly GCA_963573385.1 of Cacajao melanocephalus. Lineage (NCBI taxonomy): Eukaryota > Metazoa > Chordata > Mammalia > Primates > Pitheciidae > Cacajao > Cacajao melanocephalus. Next base: position 39,200 of record CAUYLG010027366.1, on the reverse strand, counting down.
ATTCAACTTGAAAGCATGATGAGATATCACTTACTTTTGCCAACACAGCTTAAATGAACAATTCTGATTATGGCAGGTGTTGGCAAGAATGGGATCAATAGTAACACTTATAGCCTTTAGGTTAAAGTATGAACTGGAACAAATACTGGAAAATAATTTTGGCATCATCTATTAATGTTGAAGATACACGTATCCTGTGACTCAGCAATCTTATTTGTTATATAGGAAACTCTCTTGATGTAATAGTAGGATCCAAGTACACTATCAGGCATTCTGTTCCAAAACTCATGAAACACAGTAATTCACAGGCCAAATTGAAATGCTTAAGTCTATATGGTTTATTGACCCATTTTAAAACAAACATCAGTAAGTAAGGGGAAATACGGGGCACAAACAGGATGGAAGTACTCAACTTCCTAAGTCCTATATTACACAATGTTGATGTGTTCATCAATCTCTCTCACTCGCGCTTTCTCTCTCTTTCTCTGTCTGCCTCTATCTCTCTTGTTGTCTCTTTCTCTCTCCACCTCCTGCACTAGTCTTGTTAATGTTTCAATAACAAGAACCAGAGCTGAATTTGAACAAGGAGGCCCAGCAGAGGGAAGGAACCTGAATTGAACACACACTTGCTCATTGGGAAAAAATTGAGGCAACCTTACCTCTACACAGTCAGAGCTCACCCAATTAGCCAAATGAGCATATATGCAGTTTATCTTTTTCTTGGGGCAGAGAAAAGATGGAGCAAGTGTGAGACCTTAATGGGTGCCACCAATGGGAAGTAGGTTAAGACCTCATGACTACTGGGCTCCTCATGTGCATCCTGCATATTCAGTGTAGCATAAATATTATGTGCCTTATATGCCTCATGAGTATTTGGGGGCTCAGGTGCATTACGAATATTTAGCACCTTCTTGGTCTTCTAACTTTTTCTGCATATGTTTAGCACACATTTCTCTTTACTTTGTGTAGGTCTAATATGTTTCGCAAACTTTTAAACTTCTTATTTGTTTTTCTTTTTTTACCCTAATGTAGAATTGAGTATTCTCAAATAATATAATAGAAAAACATTATAAAACTTCAGGGCATATACCACAGAAATACATACTTATATGCATCAGGATGGAAGTATAAAAACATAGCAGATGTAAATTAACCATAGCTTGGCTAAATAAATAAAAATTTATACAGTGGCATACTATAGAGCAGGGAAAAATAAATGATTGAGATCTGTCAGTAACAACCTGAATAAATCTTAAAAATTGAATGTGAATGAAAGAAGCCAGCCCCCAAATAATGCATGTGTTAAGATTCCATTCATATTAAGTTCAAAAAAGAGTCAAAATAAAACTATTGGTGGAATCAAAATCCAACTTCTGAAATGGGGTCATGAGGAGTTTTACAGATCTGGTGCCTGGTGAAAAAATCATAACTGGTGAAAAGTGGTTTCCTTTTTATATAACAAAATCAGTTATGTAAAACACAAAACCACTTAAAGTCTCTGAAAATTATCCTATGTGCATAAAGCAAATAAATATATATTTATTCAAGAAAATCTATGAAATCTGAGTAAAGACAATAAGTCTCTGACACAGGAACCATTGTCTGCTCCTTCCTCTTTCAGCTCATGTTTTAGCTCATCATGACAGAAGCTCCACTTCAGGTAGGTGTTACAAAGGATATGGGCTCTCTTTTCCCTCAGCTTTCTGCCAGCATTGCTCATCTGTGCTACAACTCCATGTGACAAAAGATAAATTCCACATGGGTGTGGTTGAGAGGTCAGATGCTCTCTTCTTCCACCTACCTTCCACTTATAGGAAAGAAGCTGTACACCTGGTACGACAGGCTCAGAATACTGGTTGCCTATACCCTAGTTTGCTTGTTGAGTGAAAGGCAAGAGAAGTGAGCTGAGAAGACCAGATACTACTGATCCCACTCAATGACCATCTTTTAGATAATACATGAGCGCCTCTGAGAGAAGCAGATAACTATTCCCGCTGTGGAGCAGTGGTTCAGAGAGTATGTGTAGGAACAGAGGCAGGCTATAAGAATAAGTAATTTTGAATTTTTTCCCAAGGGAATTGATTTTATTTTGAAAGTTTAAGCCTAAGCATGCTCTCAGAAGCAATGGAGATTTTGGTAAGCAATTGAGAGGAGGCTGTTAGGTCCATGAATGCAACAAGATAAACTGTAAGCCAGCTAGTTTGCCTGAGACAACCAGGGAAAAAGAGATATAAGAGCCCTCCTGGTGTCAGAAGAAACTTCAGAGAATACCTGTGCAAAACTCCCTGTGTAAAGAAGCCAAAATTTAATTAGATGAGACTGCAGATTAATTTATGCTCTAGAATATTGTCTAAAACTATAGAGCAATTAACTGGCAATTAGTGGAGCCTAATAGCTTGGAGTGATAACAGTGACAGAAGGCTTAGCAGACAGATCATGGAAAGAGATACTCAGAGAGCCTTGCTAAAGCCACTGGCATCCCAGGGTGACTATGTACATGACCAAGGCTACACTCTAAAGAACAGCATCAACTTTGAAGACATTTTGCTAAGTGAAAGAAGCTAGTCACAAAAGAGTTTATGTTGTCTGATTCCACTTTTATGAAATATAAGGTAAATCTCAGACACAGAAAGTAGATTATTTTCTCTAGGGTTAGGGTGTTGGATTAAAATACTGTGGGGCTATTATATATATATAATATATAATATATATTATAATATAATATAATATACAGAATATATATATTCACAGAAACCAAAATTACACACACACACACACACACACACACACACACATGAAACATATAGGAAGATGTTCAACATTATTATCTAGAAATGCAAATCAAAACCATTGTATACGGGTATGTTTTCTGGCACCCAAAAACAATTACTATAGTAACATCAGAGATCACTGGTCACCATAACAGATGTAATAACAAAGAAAACGCTTGAAATGCTGTGAGAATTACCAAAATGTGACATAGAGACATGAAATGAGCACATGCTGTTGGAAAAATGATGCCAAAGACTTGCCTGACACAGGATTGCCACAAACTTTCAATTGCAATATCTACAAAGTGTATTAAAGTGCAATAAAACAAGGTAAACCTGTAGTTACACAATGAAATATTGTTTGGCAATAAAATAGAACGAGGTACTGATGCATGCTGAGACATGAGAGAACTTTGAAGACATTTTGCTAAGTGAAAGAAGCTAGTCACAAAAGAGTTTATATTGTCTGATTCCACTTTTATGAAATATAAGGTAAATCTCAAACACAGAAAGTAGATTATTTTCTCTAGGGTTAGGGTGTTGGATTAAAATAATGGGAAGTGAGTGCTAATGAGTATCAGGGTTTTTTTGCAGTGAAGAAAGTGTTTTAAAATTGTGGTGATGGCTGCACAACTCTTTGAATTTATTAAAACTACTGACTTATACATTTTAGGCGGGCAAATTGCATGATATGTACACTGTATCTTTATTATACTGCTATATTAAAAAAAAAACAATAGTATTCAGGAATGCATGCTTAGGTGGTGAAATTGTAGAACAAGTCGAGGGAGTGAATACTATAAAACTGTGGTTTTCTCTGTGAGACAAAAGGGATTAAATTAGAGATACAGCAATTTGAAAATGAGGATGATTCTGGAGTGCTATTTATTTCTATTTCTTGACCCAGGTGGGTCAAGATGGTTATATACATCTTATTTTATAATAATATATTAAGCTGTCCATTTATATTTAAATATATATGTGTACTTGTATAATACTTCAGGGTAAAAATGTAATGAAAATACTATACAAATGAATGAATTGGAAAGACGATAAAATTATCAGTGAGATAAACCCATTAATCAATCAGAAATGCAGGCACACAGAGAACTCCCATCCTTTATAACAGATTATCCAGAACCCCCATCCTTCATATCAGATTATCCAGGAGATCTAATTGGGTTTCTCATCCTCTACCAACCTCAATCCTGGTGATGTTTTGTGACCCTGGCTTGTCTTTAGCAAGAATCCCACTAGATCAGTTTAGCTAAAATTCCCTTTTATCTCTCATATTTCCTCTCAGTAATTTGTCATCCACTGACCTCCACCCTCTTCCTTTGCTATACATTCCCAGTTGCCCATTCCCAGTTGCTGTATTTGGAATTGAGCCCAGTTCTATACAAAGGACTCTTTCCCCTATTAGTCCCAAATAAAATCTATTTTTACCACTTTAACTACTATCCAGCTGTACAGGTAAAAAGGTGTGATATGTTTTCTCTCCTATAATAAGAGTCACAGCTGACACTCCTATAACAAAAGATAGGTTAATAAGAGTAAAGCGTAACACATTTATTTAATCAAAGTGTTACTCGATACAAGAGCCTTCAGAAATGAAGACCCAAGGACCCAGGAAAACTGACCACTTTTATGCTTATGTCTGATGAAGAATGGACAGCCATGTGGAAATGTGATTGGACAACAGGATGTAATTTACTGGTGACAAAATGAAGGGGAACACCCAGCAAGGCCTGTTTGTTCAGATGCATCTTCAGTTCTTTCTGTAACGTTCCTTCTTTCTGGGTATAGGGCAGGATTACTTCGGAATGAGGGTCTTGAAAGGAGAAGAGAGGAGTGACTTTCTGGCTTTATGGCTGACTTTTGGGGGAGAAGGGTTCTAACTTCTATGAACTGCCTTGGGGAAGAGTATAATTTTGATTTCTGTGAATTGCTTCAGGGGGAGAAAGATGATTGGGAGACAGAAGAATAGGAGAAGATCAGACAGACTTCACTTTTGAGGCCTTCCAATCTCCTTAGGTCAAAGTACTCAGCATACCAAAGTACTCTTCTTTGGGCTGTCATATTCGGAGCCTCAACACAGCTCTGGTTTTCTTTGACAGTAGCTAGCAATTTTCCATTTTTCAGCTTAGAAAACAGAGGATCAGAAATTTCAAATGACTCACATAAAGTCACCCATTTGGAAAGTGGCCTTGCAGGCATTGAAATTTAATCTCTAGAATCTGTTTCTGTCTCTACATTGAGCAATAGTAGTTTAACATGATGTCACCATACATCTTCTATTGACCCTTGTTTATCATCCACCACTTGAGAGAGGCAGGAAAGGCTTTATTTACTCCTGTGTAAGAAAAAAGAAAGGGAAATTTATTAGTCTTAAAATGACTCATACAAAGATACTGCTAAGACATGACAAGTAAAATTCAAATCCAGTTCACTTGTCTGCAGGTCCACACATTTCCTTGACACCCCAGGAGAGCTTGTTGATCATTAGCTGCTCAGGTCACATTTTTATTGGCTTTTTTCTTTTTCTTTTTTTTTTTTTTTGTTTTTGTTTTTACTGTAGAGTTACTGAAGAAAAACCTAATTCAAACATGCATATCTTCTTGAGTCACTTAAGAATGCCTTAATTGTCTTAAATTGTTTAGGTACATCTTGTTCTAAACTGAACCTCTTGCACTACAAACTGAAATTCTACCCTGCTTTTTGGGGAGGCTGCTCCTCTCTAGGCTCTTCAGCCTTTGTAGAAAGAGCATAGTATGGACTGAATCCTCTGGAGATGTTTTCTCCCTAAAGTCTCCTCTGCCCTCCCACACCAATGCTGGAAACTCATTAACACCCCCTGTAGGGGTTCATTCATTTATTCCCCTGTAACCACAGGGAACTCACTCAACAGCTCTTAAGAGCTCTACTTACCAGCCAAATACATTGACAACTGTTTCTTTGGCAGCTTGATATAATTAGAGATATTTGCATCTCCTGATTTTTCACACTTCTCAAGAACAATGTGAGTTAATGACAGCATAGGGTCCTGGTTTCCCAGCTTCCCTTCATAGAATGTCAGAACTGAAAAGGGACCTATTTTTAAGAACTGTTCCCGACTTCTACAAATGAGGAAACAAGGACTCAAAAGGAAAATGACAGGCTTAAAGTGAGTTAGTGGCTGAGAAAAGATTAGAAACCAAGTCTTCTAACTCTAAGGTTTGTGCTCTTTCTTCAGTTTTATATTGCATGAGTTTATATTAAAAGATCAGCTACATCTCAATTGCTGGTGTTATCTCGGCATCAGAGGTTGTAGTCTCAAAAGGAGCACAATTGTAGGGATATCTAGAAAATGAGCCTCTCAATTCAGAATTATCTCAGACTGCTAATATTCAAAGCAATAGCAAATGTTAATGATAGAAATATAATTGCAAGAGGACAGCAAAGAAATAAGACTACTTTAAGGGAAATGGTCCTCAGGATTATGACATGAGAAGATGACTAATACCTTTTAAACCTAAAAGCATATGCATTGAATATCAGAATATTATCAATCATGACAAACACTATGGAAAATTATTTGGGACAAGATTGGTACTCAAAGCATACTTACTAATATAGAAGTGGGAAAGCCTGGTTGTCTGGTTCACCTTTGTAGTTTGATTGGTTGGTGGAAAAGGATACAGACATGAAGTAAGAAGGTATGGGTTATAATCCTGATCACAAAAGTGGTTAGCAGAGGTGAATCTTTCTGAATCTTAGATTTGCATTGATAAAATGAGAAAAATGGACTAGGTCTATAGTTTCTCAAACTTTACTGTGCATAAGAATCATCTAGGGACCTTAATAAAAGGCAGATTCCAGAAATTTACTCCCAGAGATTCTGATTCAATGATTTGGGGTAGGGCCCTTGAATCTGCATTGTATCAAGTACCTAAGAAGATTCTTATGAAGGTGCTTCTAGGACCATACCTGAAAAAAAAAATAGTGAGAAGAAAAAAACACATCAAAGGTCTGATATTTTGTAACTTTTTCTTCCTGCCTACTTAAACCTAGCAAATACTGAAATTCTCTGCTATTTAATAGCACTTTCAGGACATTATCTGTTTGCTGCTTTGGGTTATAAAACCACACATTCAATTTCTATATCAAACCATAGGCTTTTGCGGAGTCCAATGCAGCCTAGCAGGAGGAAACATAAGTCTGAATTCCAATGCAAAGTGTCAGCCTATTTGGCTATGACTTCATTTCCTTTGACTTCCCAGGTTGATGTAAGAGGCCTCTTGGTACTTTCAAAATAGTCGAATAAGGAGAGGCCCCTCTAATTTTTTAATTAAGCAAGATTTGACCTTCAAGATTCTAATTGCTCTTGACATCTAACTTACTGCTTAATTAAAACATGATGAGATATGAGACCTCACTTCTGGAAAAGTAGAGAGTCATGGTTATGTCTATTTTATTAAAGTCCCCCTTTTATCTGGAAGGCATGGGCTAAGATTATCATAGAACAATATCCCATCTCAGGGAAGAAGGATCCAGCAGGCACCAAACCTGAGGTGAGTCATTATCCTTCTGAAACAATTAGTTTTTGAAATTATCAGGCAGAGGGAGAAAAAATAGAACTAAATCATTTTGCTGAATTATGGTAAAAGAAGAAACATTGAAAATTAAAAATGATGGCATTTCAATGAGCAACTGAATAGGAAAAAAAATTTTCCCATTTAAAAACAAATACAAAATAAAACCAATTTTCTTTCTTAATGTGTCCTTTTATGGCTTGTTAAGAGCCTTTGCATCTGCAGGAAAAAATATATTTGAGAAAGCCTTCTTTGTGAAAGTCATTGGGAGTTTTAGAAGATAATGTGTTTTGTTTGTTTGTTTTGTTTTAAAGACCAACATACTGTATTTCCTCTATTTTCAGGAGGAGGTGTATGAAAAATATTAGGGCAAAAGAAAAAAAGATATATGAAGTTATGCATAATTTTTCAAGATCGTCCTGGTAACTTGGAAAACTTTTAGATTTAATTACTGTACCAAGGAATTTATTTGGGTATTCCAGTGACCTAACTAGATAACTTCACAGAGTTCAAATTCACTGAAGAATTGTTAGCCTTCCAGCCCAATTAGCTAGAATGACTTGGCATAAAATTTGTAATGATGAGATCATGAAATTCTAATATGTTGGAATGAGAAACGGCCTTAGAGATCATTGATTCCAAATCCAATCTTTTGCAGTCATGGAAGTTGAGACAGAGGAAAGGACTGAGACAGAGGCAAAAACAGTAGGAGGAAACAGAAACAGGAGTCAACCCTTCTTACCCCTCCCCTCCCAATATAGTGCCATTTTCCCATCACTTAAGGAATAAGCTATAATCCAATGGCCACAATAGTTGTCCCCTCCAGGATTTCTCTGTTGGAAAAAAAAGAACAAGCTAATTTGTTCCTAGAAGATTAAGGTTGATAGGTGGGTTAAACCACCATGGCACACGTTTACCTATGTAACAAACCCATACATCCTACAAATGTATCCTGAAATGTAAAATTAAATTAAAAAAAAAAGCCAGGTGCAGTGGCTCACGCCTGTAATCCCAACACTTTGGGAGGCCATGGAATTGGCCTCCACTTTGGGAGGCAGGGGAATCACCTAAGGTCGGGAGTTTGAGACCAGCCTGACCAATATGGAGAAACCTCATCTCTACTAAAAGTACAAAATTATCTGGGCATGGTGGCACATGCCTGTAATCTCAGCTACTCAGGAGGCTGAGGCAGGAGAGTCACTTGAACCCAGAAGGCGGAGGTTGTGGTGAGCTGAAATTATGCTATTGCACTACAGCCTGGGCAACAAGAGCAAAATTCCGTCTCAAAAAAAAATTACATTTAAAATGTCTTTTTTATTTGGGTATGAATGTGTGTGTATTTACATTATGTGAGTCATGTTTTTTTTTCACTTATAATTGTTCCATAAGAATTTCCCAACATCTTTGGAAAATAATGATTTGGCAGAATTGTATCCAGTTTCATCACTTGGAGATAATATGATCTCCACTTACTGGATTTTTAATTTCTAATTGTATTTTGAAATCTTTACTAGTCAGGGATACCTGGAGGCTGAAATACCATGGCTCAATCTCAGCTCACTGCAATCTCCGCCTCCTCCCGGGTTCAAGTGATTCTCCTTCCTCAGCCTCCCTAGTAGCTAGGATTATAGGCATACGTTGCTATGCCCGGCTAATTTTTTGTTTTTAGTAGAGACAGGGTTTTATTATGTTGGTCAGGCTAGTCTCAAATTCTTGACTTCAGATGATCCACCCACCTCAGCCTCCCAAAGTGCTGGAATTACAGGCATGAGCCACTGCACCTTGGCCTGGTTTTTTTGTTTGTTTGTTTTTTTACTTTAAGTTCTGAGATACATATGCAGAATGTGCAGCTTTGTTATATAGGTATACAGGTGCCATGGTGGTTTCCTGAAACAGTCAACCCTTCATTTACAATAGGTATTTCTCCTAATGCTATGCCTCCCTTTGCCCCCCACTCTCCAATAGGCCCTGGTGTATGATGTTCCTGTCCCTGTGCCCATGTGTTCTCATTGTTCACCTCCCACTTATGAGTGAGAACATGTGGAGTTTGCTTTTCTGTTCCTGCGTTAGTTTGATGAGAATGATGGTTTCCAGCTTCATCTATGCCCCTGCAAAGGACATGAACTCGTTCTTAATCATGACTACATAGCATTCCGTGGTGTATATGTGCCACATTTTCTTTATCTAGTCTATCATTGGTGGGCATTTGGGTTGGTTCCAAGTCTTTGCTACTGTGAATAGTGCTGCAATAAACATATATGTGCATGTGTCTTTATAGTAGAATGATTTATAATCCTTTGGGTATATACCTAGTAATGGGATTGCTGGGTAAAATCGTATTTCTGGTTCTAGATCCTTGAGGAATAGCCACACTGTCTTCCACAATGGTTGAACTAATTTACACTCCCACCAACAGTGTAAAAGCATTCCTCTTTATCCACATCCTCTCCAGCATCTGTTGTTTCCTGACTTTTAAATGATCGATATTCTGACTGACATGAGATGGTATCTCATTGTGGATTTGATTTCCATTTATCTAATGACCAGTGATGGTAAGTCTTTTTCCATGTGTTTATTGGCCACATAAATAGCTTCTTTTGATAAGTGTCCATATCCTTTACCCACTTCTTGATGGGGTTGTATTTTTTTTTCTTGTAAATTTGTTTAAGTTCCTTGTAGATGTTAGCCCTTTGTCAGATGGATAGATTGCAAAAATTTTCTTCCATTCTGTAGGTTGCCTGTTCACTCTGATAATAGTTTCTTTTGCTGTGCAGAAACTCTTTAGTTTAATTAGATCCCATTTGTCAATTTTGGCTTTTGCTGTGATTGCTATTGGTGTTTTAGTCATGAAGTCTTTGCCCTTGCTGACATCCTGAATGATATTGCCTAGGTTTTCTTCCAGAGTTTTTATGGTTTTAGGTTTTATACTTAGGTCTTTAATCCACCTTGAGTTAATTTTTGTGTAAGGTGGAAGGAAGGGGTCCAGTTTCAGTTTTCTGCATATGTCTAGCCAGTTTTTCCAACACCATTTATTAAATAGGGAATCCTTTCCCCATTGCTTGTTTTTGTCAGGTTTGTCAAAGTTCAGATGTTCATAACGTGTGGTGTTATTTCTGAGGCCTCTGTTCTGTTCCATTGGTCTATATCGCTGCTTTGTTTACCACGCTTTTTGGGTTACTGTAGACTTGTAGGATAGTTTGAAGTCAGGTAGCATGATGCCTCCAGCTTTGTTCTCTTTGGTTAGGATTGTCTTGGCTAAACGGGCTCTTTTTCATTCCGTGCGAAACTTAAAAGTTTTTTTTCTAATTCTGTGAAGAAAGTCAATGGTAGCTTGATGGGAATAGCATTGAATCTATGAAATACTTTGGGCAGTATGGCCATTTTCACAATATTGGTTCTTCCTATCCATGAGCATGGAATGTTTTTCCATTTGTTTGTGTCCTCTCTTATTTCCTTGAGCAGTGGTTTGTAGTTCTCCTTGATGAGGTCCTTCACATCCCTTGTTAGTGGTATTCCTAGGTATTTTATTCTCTTTGTAGCAATTGTGAATGGGAGTTCACTCATGATTTGGCTCTCTATTTATTATTGGTGTATAGGAATGCTTGTGATTTTTGCACATTGATTTTGTATCTTGAGACTTTGCTGAAGTTGCTTATCATCTTAAGGAGTTTTGGGGCTGAGACGATGAGTTTTTGAAATATACAGTCATGTCATCTGCAAACAGAGACAATTTGACTTCCTCTATGCCTGTTTGAATACCATTTATTTCATTCTCTTGCCTGATTGCACTGGCCAGAACTTCCAATACTATGTTAAATAAGAGTGGTTGGAGAGGGCATCCTTGTCTTGTTCCAGTCTTCAAAGAAAATGCTTCTAGTTTTGCCCATTCAGTATGATATTGGCTGTGGGTTGTCATAAACAGCTCTTATTATTTTGAGACATGTTTCTTCAGTACCTTATTTTTTGAGAGTTTTTAGCATGAAGTTGTGCTAAATTTTATAAGAGGCCTTTTCTGCATCTATTGAGATAATCATGTTTTTTTTTTGTCATTGGTTCTGTTTATGTGATGGATTATATTTATTGATTTGCATATGTTGAACCAGCCTTGCATCCCAGGGATGAAGCCGACTTGATTGTGGTGGTTAAGCTTTTCGATGTGCTTCTGTATTCAGTTTGCAAGTATTTTATTGAGGATTTTCACATCAATGTTCATCATAGGGATATTGGCCTGAAGTTTTCTTTTTTGTTGTGTCTCTGCTAGGTTTTGGTATCAGGATGATGCTGGCCTCATAAAATGAATTAGGGAGGAGTCCCTCATTTTGTGTTGTTTGGAATAGTTTCAGAAGGAATGGTAACAGCTCCTCTTTGTACCTCTGATATAAATTGGCTGTGAATCATCTGGTCCTGGGGTTTTTTTGGTTGGTAGGCTATTAATTACTGCCTCAATTTCAGAACTTGTTGTTGGTCTATTCAGGGATTTGACTTTGCCTGGTTTAGTCTCAGGAGGGTGTATGTGTCCAGGAATTTATTAATTTCTTCTAGATTTCTTAGTTTGTTTGCATGGAAGTGTTTATGGTATTCTCTGATGGTAGTTTGTATTTCTGTGGGATCGGTGGTGATATCCCCTTTATCATATTTTATTGCATCTATTTCATTGTTCTCTTTTCTTCTTTATTAGTCTGGCTAGCAGTCTATCTATTTTATTAATATTTTCAAAAAACAAGTTCCTGGATTCATTGATTTATTTGAAGGGCTTTTTATATCTCTATCTCCCTCAGTTCTGTGTGATCTTAGTTATTTTTTGTCTTCTGCTAGCTTTTGAATTTGTTTGCTCTTGGTTCTCTAGTTCCTTTAATTGCAATGTTAAGGTGTCACTTTTGGTTCTTTCCTACTTTCTCCTGTGGGCATTTAGTGCTATAAATTTCCCTTTTAACACTACTTTAGGTGTAACCCAGAGATCTAATATGTAGTGTATTTGTTCTCATTGGTTTCAAACAATTATTTATTTCTGTCTTAATTTCATTATTTAAACAGTAGTCATCCAGGAGCAGGTTGTTCGGTTTCCATGTACTTGTGCAGTTTTGCCTTAATCATGAGTTCTAATTTGATTTCACTGTGGTTTGAGAGACTTTTTGTTATGATTTCTATATCTTTGCATTTTCTAAGGAGTGTTTTACTTCCAATTATGTGGTTGATTTTAGAATAAGTGTTATGTTATGCTGAGAAGAATAAATATTCTGTTGATTTGGGGTGGAGAGTTCTGTGGATGTTTATTAGGTCTGCTTGGTCCAGAGCTGAGTTCAAATTCTGAATATCCTTGTTAACTTTCTGTTTCATTCATCTGTCTAATATTGACAATGGGGTGTTAAAGTCTCCTGCTATTATTGTGTGGGAGTCTAAGTCTTTTTGTAGGTCTCTAAGAACTTGCTTTATTAATCTGGGTGCTCCTGTATTGAGTACAACTATATTTAATATACTTACCTCTTTTTGTTGCACTGATCCCTTTACCATTATGTAATGCCCTTATTTGTTTTGATCTTTGTTGATTTAAAGTATGTTTTATCAGAGACTAGAATTGCAACCCCTGCTTTTTTTTTTTTTTTTTCCATTTGCTTGGTAAATCTTCCTCCATCCCTTTATTTTGAGCCTATGTGTGTCTTTGCATGTGAGATGAGTCTCCTGAATAGAGTACACAGATGGGTCTTGACTCTTCATCTAATTTGCCAGTCTGTCTTTTAATTGAGGAATTTAGCCCATTTGCATTTAACGTTAATATTGTTACATGTGAATTTGATCCTGTCATCATGATGTTAGCTGGTTATTTTGCACATTAGTTGATGTAGTTTCTTCACAGTGTCATTGGTCTTTATATTTTGGTATGTTTTTGCAGTGGCTGGTACTGGTTGTTCCTCTCCATATATAGTGCTTCCTTCAGGAGCACTTCCTTCCTTCCTTCCTTCCTTCCTTCCTTCCTTCCTTCCTTCAAGCACTTCCTTCCTTCCTTCTTATAAGGCAGGCCTGATGTTAACAAAATCTCTCAATATTTGCCTGTCTGTGAAGGATTTTATTTCTCCTTTGCTTATGAAGCTTAGTTTGGCTGGATATGAAATTCTGTGTTGAAAATTCTCTTCTTAAGCAGGTTGAATATTGGTGCCTACTCTGTTCTGGCATGTAGGTTTCTGCAGACAGATCCGCTGTTAGTCTGATGGGCTTCCCTTTGTGGGTAACTTGACCTTTCTCTCTGACTGCCCTTAACATTTTTTCCTTCATTTCAACCTTGGTGAATCTGATAATTGTGTGTCTTAGGGTTGCTCTTCTCGAGGAATGTCTTAGTGGTGGCCTCTATATTTCCTGCATTTGAATATTGGCCTGCCTTGCTAGGTTGTAGATAATATCCTGAAGTGTTTTTTCCAACTTAGTTCCATTCTCCTTGTCACTTTGAGGTACACCAATCAAACGTAGGTTTGGTCCTTTCACATAGCCCCATATTCCTTAGAGGCTTTGCTTCTCTAATGTTGTCTTCATGCTTTAAGTTGTTCTTCAGTCTCTGATATCCTTTCTTCCAGTTAATCTATTCAGCTCTTGATACTTGGGTATGATTCACAAGGTTTTTGTGCTGTGTTTTTCAGCTCTATCTGGTCATTTATGTTCTTTTCTAAATTGATTATTCTAGTTAGCCCTTCCTGTAACTTTTTATCAAGGTTCTTAGCTCTTTTTCATTGGGTTAGAACATGCTCCTTTAGGTTGGAAGACTGTTATTATCCACCTTCTGAAGTCTACTTCTGTCAGTTCATCAAACTCATTCTCTGTCCAGTTTTGTTCGCTTGCTGGTGAGGAGTTGTGATCCTTTGGAGGACAAGTGGCATTCTGCTTTCTGGAGCTAGATTTTCCTCATCTTCATGGATTTCTCTAACTTTGATCTTTGACGCTGATGACCTTTGGATGGAGTTTTTGTGTTGGCATCATTTTGTTGATATTGATGTTATTGCTTTCTGTTTGCTAGTTTTCCTTCTCACAGTCAGGTCCCTCTTCTGCAGTTCTGCTGGAGTTTGCTGGAGGTCCACTCCAGACTCTGCTTTTCCTGGGTATCACCAGCAGAGGCTGCAAAGTAGCAAAGATTGATGCCTGTTCCTTCCTCTGGAAGCTTCGTCCCGGGGGTCACCCACCAGATGCCAGCTAGAGCTCTTCTATATGAGGTGTCTGTTGACCCCTGCTGGGAGGTGTCTCCCAGTCAGAAGGCACAGGGGTCAGGGACCAACTTGAGGAGGCAGTCTGTCTTTTAGCAGAGCTCAGGTGCTGTGCTGGGAGATCCACTGCTCTCTTCAGACCTGGCAGGCAGGAATGTTTAAGTATATTGAAGCTGTGCCCACAGCTGCCCCTTTCCCCAGGTGCTCTGTCCCTGGGAGTTGGGAGTTTTATCTATAAGTCCCTGACTGGGGCTTCTAGTTTTCTTTCAGAGATGCTCTGACTAGAGAAGGAATCTAGAGAGGCAGTCTGGCTATAGTGGCTTTGCTGCACTGAGGTGGGTTTTGTCCAGTAGGAACATCCAGTGACTTTGTTTACCCTGTGAGGGGAAAATTGCCTACTCGCGCCTTGGTAATGGCGATGCCCCTCCCTTCACCAAGCTTGAGTGTCCCTAGTTGACTTCAGACTGCTGTGCTGGCAGTGAGAATTTCAAGCCAGTGGATCCTAGCTTGCTGGGCTCCATGGGGGTGGGACCCGCTGAGCAAGACCACTTGGCTCCCTGTCTTCAGCCCCCTTTCCAGGGGTGTGAATGGTTCTGTCTCACTGGGGTTCCAGGTATCACTTGAGTATGAAAAAAAAAAATCTCCTGCAGCTAGCTTGGTGCCTGCCCAAACAGCTGCCCAGTTTTAAACCCAGGGCCCTGGTGGTGTAGGCATCTGATGGAATCTCCTGGTTGGTCTGTGGGTTGCAAAAAACCATGGAAAAAGCATAGTATTGGGGCTGGATAGCACCATCCCTTGTGGCTCCCTCACAGCTGCCCTTGTCTAGGGGAGGGAGTTCCCTAACCCCTTGTGCTTCCTGGGTGAGGCAATGCCCCACCCTGCTTCTGCTAACCCTCCATGGGATGCACCCATTCTTTAACTAGTCTCAGTGAGGTGAACCACGCACCTCAGTTGGAAATGTGGAAATCACCTGCTTTCTGCATTGGTCTCACTGGAAGCTGCAGATCGGAGCTGTTGCTATTTAGCCATCTTACCAGATTCCCTGCCCCCCCCCGCCCCGTTTTTAAAAAATATAAATTCCTAGACTCAGAATATCTAGGTAAAGGGTGAACCTACTTTTAGGTTTTTGAAGGTCCCTGTATCTTGCCTTTGGGACTTTCAAAGTAGGCTAATAAATAGAAACCCTTTCCTAAACCCTAAACAAACTGAGAAGACAAAGAGTAAGGACATGGAGGTCAAAATGTCACAATTACTGAGACTAGAGTGGAGGATGCACTTTAGCTTAAGGGTTCCGTGGGCTTCCTAACTGAAACCCATGCTTAGACTTGGGACCTTTGGGAGCAGCAGGGAGAAAACACTTGCTTCCCGTGGAGAGTGCAAGCCCAAGAGAAAAAAAGAGGTTAGTTGAGGAGACATGTGATACGATTTGGCTCTGTGTCCCTTCCCAAATCTCATCTTGAATTGTACTTCCATAATTCCCACATGTGGGAGGAACCCAGTGGGAGATAACTGAATCTTTGGGGGCAGTTTCCCCCATACTGTTCTCATGATAGTGAATAAGTCTCACAAGATCTCATGGTTTTATAAGGAGTTTCCACGTTTGCTTCTTCCTCATTCTCTCTTGCTGCTGCCATGTAAGAAGTGACTTTTGCCTTCCACCATGATTGTGAGGCCTCCTTATTCATGTAGAACTGTGAGTCCATAAAACCTATTTTTCTTCCCAGTCTTAAGTATATATTTATCAGCAATGTGAACAACAGACTGATATGATATGCATAATTTCTCTTCCCCCAAGTTACCAATCACGTAAATCACTCTACTTTTACTTGGTGCAACCAGTGAATAAGCAGGAAACATTTAGGGGTATCTTGCATATTGAAATTTGCTCCACAGAGAAGGGCACATCAAGAGTAAAAAAAGGGGCCAGGCACTGTAGCTCACATCTGTAGTCCCAGCACTTTGGGAGGCCGAGGTGGGCAGATGACGAAGCCAGTTTAAGACCAGCCTAGCCAACATGATGAAACTCCATCTCTACTAAAAAATACAAAAATTAGCCTGGAATGGTGGTGGGTACTTGTAGCCCCAGCTACTGAAGAGGCTGAGGCAGGAGAAGCTCTTGAACCTGGGAGGTGGAGGTTGCAGTGAGCTGAGATCGAACCACTGCACTCCAGCCTGGGCAACAGAGCAAGATTCCATCTAAAAAACAAATAAAATTAGCTAATTAATTAATTTTAAAAAGAGTGGAAGAAGTATCTTTTTCTTCCAAATATTTACCAAATTGCTTCTTCATTCATCATCTCTTGGGTATACTAAGTTTTAGGTACTGTGCTAAGCACAAGATGAAACCAGATAAATTAAGACATAATATCTGCTCTCAGGTGTCCAGTTGGTGTTATTCAGCAGCTTTTCACAATCTTAATTTGATGGAGTATTTTGTACAGCTCTCTGTGAAATATGAATATGTCTTGTCTTTGGTCTGGGCATATAGCAAAACAGGGCCACAGAGAGAAGCAGTAGCTGGAACTATATTGCTTATTTATTCCCCAAAAGTAGGATGAGAACTTTAGAAATTTATATTCCCTCAGGATAATGTATGGTGTTTAAAATATATATTACTACTTGGTGTATCAGGTAGTAATGATAATGATAACAGTGGAAATTATGTGTTGAACATTTACTATGTGTCAGCTTCTGTGCTAATCCCTTTATGATGATTTCTCCTTGAGTATTCTTCATAACTCTAGAAGTCAGGTGATAAACTGAGGCCCAGAGACATAACATGTCCAAGGGCATGCAACTACTAGGGATATGAACTGCAACTCAAATGCAGGTATATATAAATACAGGGCTTTAACATGTAATTATTGCTTTTCAAAATAGAATAAAGAAGCAAGCAATTCTACAGTTAAGTATACTTCAGTCACAGAATATCTCAGAAAAAGGGATAGTCCACATGTTTAGGCAGATGAGTGACCATCCAGGAAATGTCTTAGCAGGTTCTATGGTTCAGGTCAAAGATAGAAAATGATAATTACAGGAAAGATCAGGTCACCACTCTAATAATAATCTATGGATAGCAGAAGGAGAATTTTCAGAAAGAGCAACAATAACGAAGGCTCTAAATGAAACAAATTTGGTTTTTAAAATAGGGGTCCAAGATTGAAATATGCACATCATTTCTCATTTATATATCCTCTTCTAATAAAGTATAATTGATATTTTATGATTAACCGTTACAAAATGGGTTTAACAGCCCACTATTCCAAAGCAGAGGGCATGTTTCTTGAGTAGAATTCTTTTAAATGGAGAATTGGCTGAAACAAGTGTGGTAATCTGTGTCCTTTGTGAAGCAGGTCAACAGCAGGATTAAATGTGCAAGGACTTTATTAGAGAAAATACCCATGCAAACGAAAACAGAGAGAAGATTAGGAAGGCTGGAAGAGTCACAGTGCAGTAAGCCCTAAGTGAAGGAGAGGGAGAGTGGGTGGAATCCTTCTGAACTGCCACACAGTCAACAGATAGTTTGGAGAAGCTGTCAGATGGTCTCAAGACTGAGTTGTCCACATTTTCCATGATGAGTCTGTCTTAGTATCCTCTATGAACCTAATCATTTGCTGGTGGCCTGAGAAAGGCATGGTCTCAGTACAAACATGTGAATAGATTTCAAAGTGCTTTCCCTGGAACCCTAAGTCACACTCCCTGTAGCACGAGGTCAGCTATGCACATTCTCACGATGGCCACAAGTATATTTCAGATTATGCTTCCAAAGTAGAAACATATTTGTTCCCATTTTATAGTTGAGAGGCTGAGACATAGAAAGAGGATTAATGTCTCCAAGGGCAAGTCCTGATTCTGTGATAGGGACTGAGGTTGCCTGTATGTGAATTGCCTCTCTCTCAAGAGACATTCAAAATAAAGTTATGCTAGGGAAGTTTTCTGAAACTCAAATGTATATCAAATCCCCTGGAGGGCTTATTAAAACAATCATTACTGGGCACCATCCCCAGAGTTTCTGATTTTAGAGACCATGTGTGGGGCCTAAGAATTTGCATTTCTAACCGATTTGCAGGTGTTGCTTATACTGCTGGTGGAAGGAGCGAACTTTGGGAACCACTTTATTTTTATTGCTTTTCAGTTCCTTAATCAAGGGTGCATGTGTGTGTGCATGTGAGTGAATGTGTGTGTGTTTGTGTATGTGTGTGTGTGCAATTAGAGGGTGGTAAGAGGAATGGAGAGCAAAGGAAAATGTCTTATTTATTTTACAACTGCCTCTTCTTGCATACATCAAACACTGTGCCTGAATTGTTATAGGTACAAGATCAACATTTGTAAAATTAAATTTCTTTCACTTTAGGAAAATTTTTATAAAATATTTAATATAGTAAAAACAGGCCTGTCTTTCCAAATAAAAAAATATTTCATATTTCTGCCAGAAAGGATATCTTCTTAGGAGAAACAGAAGTTGTATTTGTCTTCCCTAGCTCTGTGGCATTTAATATCTTCTCTGCTTCAGCCACGGTACTGAAGCCAGGGAGTACAAGGGGACAGGAACAAGGTGGCAGTCTAATTTCTAGTTTGTACATGCTTTTGTAATATATGTTTTCATTTTTTGATGCATGCAACAACAGGCACAAAGGAAAATGTGCTAGTTGCTAGTCTTCACATATGATGATAATACTAACAGTTTGCCAATTCAATTAGGCTGCTGGCTTTGTTATTTTGTGCAGTCAGATGATAAGCAAAGAGTCCTGGAGAGACTTAATCTTTGCTGTAGCTGCTGAATGGTGAGGATATGACCTGAAAACTTCAGTCTTCTCTGGCCTTGAGTCACAATAATCGCATGTATTCCTGGCATTGAGCTAAGAACTTTATGTGCGTATTTTTTATTTAAGTCTTACAAGAATCATATAATATTGATATTACTGTTAATCACATTTTACTGATTAAGATTATTAGGCACAGAAGTTAAATAACATGACTGATCTATGTGTCTAGTGAATATTGTGGCTGGTGAGTCATGATTTGAACCCTGGTTTGTTTGACCACAGAATCTTTAATCTCAAAAGCCAAATGAATTGTTTCCTGAGTGTATACAAATTTAGCCCATGCAACAGGATTGTTTAACCCATCTGACACATACAGCAATGAAATATCTGAAGCAGAAAGAAGGCAGGTGATTTTACCAGTGGTATGCAGTAAATTAGCAAAGAAGCAGAACTGGGATAAAGATCCCTAGGTTCCCTGTGTATAGGTCAATAGCTTTTCTAGTTCCTATGTTCTGTAATTTAAGCATCATTATTTCCCTCCCTGTGTGTTCTTCTCACTGACAACTGGATGTCTTTTAGTCATTACTTTCATAACTCAATGCTGATATAATTTTTAGCTCATTTATACTTACGTACCCCTTCCCTGTTGGCCCAGTGGTCCTGAGTGTGTTCTCTAGTTATTCTCATATAAATTTCTTTTCAAGCCATTTATCCTGGCATTGAGCTAAGAACTTTATGTTCTGATTCATTAGATCTGATTCAGTGAAAACTTAGAGCAAAATACAACTCCATCTTGCCTATCTTGTTGCTCACTCTTTTTTATTGTAAATGCTTATCAATGAACCCCAAAATGAACTTTTCAGGGATTTCATCACATGGTCAAATAACAACTTGAGTCAGACAAAGATTGCAATCAGTGCACTTACCTTGTTCAGACATAGAGTAAACCTGGACTACTAAGCTTTAGTGACTTTATAATCACATCCTCCAAGGCAAAGCAAGTACCCAAATTAAAATAATTGCTTTGTTATTACCTCCTGGAAACATGATGTAATTCCTTTCCATCAGTATCTTATGGAAGATGGAATGTAGCCCCCTCCAATTTGGGGTTACCAGATAAGGTGATACATTAATTATGATGTTGATAACTGATAATATCAAATATTTTGGTCAGTGAGTAGAAAAAAATGAATTCCAAGCAAGAATAAGAACTTTATATCCACTTTATTTCCCACCAAATTTAAATCAAAATAAAATGCCTTTTGTCTCCATCTAGATTTTCTTATTGAGTTTAAATTATTCCAACAAACACTAATACTTCCCTGTTTATGCTTATTGTTTATGATAGAGACTCTGGACCTTATCAATCATAGGATCTGGAAACTAGCAATCCTGTGGAACAGTGGTTTCCTAATTTTAGTCTAAGAATGGATATTGGTTCATGATGTTTTCACTAGTTTATAACAGAATGAATAAATATGTCTGTACAGAGCGTACATTGTCAAAGTTGCCACTCCCTAATCTCCTTGATGGGATCCCCACTGAGACTTGTCTGCTTCTTCACCACAGCATTTCCACCACCAGATACAGCATGGCACACAGCAAGCATTCAACACATGTTTTTCAGAATAAACAAATAAATGCAGTGTTCTATTTTAGAAAGAGTCATTTCTATTCTGTGATTAAGTCCTTTTTTGGGTGTTTAGTTTTGTTTTTTTTTTTTTTTTTTTTGAGATAGTGTCTCGCTCTGTCACCCCATGCTGGAGTGCAATGGTGTGATCTCGGCTCACTGCAACCTCTGCCTCCCAGGTTCAAGAGATTCTTGTGCCTCAGCTTGCTAGGTAGCTGGTATTACAGACATGTGCCACCACACCTGGCTAATTTTTGTATTTTTAGTAGAGACGGGGTTTCACCATGTTGGCCAGGCTGGTCTTGAACTCCTGACTTCAGGTGATCTGCCCGTCTTGACCTCCCAAAGTGCTGGGATTACAGGTGTGAGCCACTGCACCCAGCCTGTATCTTTTTTTAAAAAAAAAAGAGAAATAATGGCAATAAATAGAAGCAATTTGTAATGCCCTTAATTTGGCAAAAAATAGGGCTAAGCATCCTATTTCCATCACCTTAATTTGTTTTTAAAAATTTGACTGGATTGAGAACATCATAATCTGGAAAGCACGGGTCTAATCTAATTCTCCTATTTTAAAATGAAGAATTGCTGCTCAGAGAGAGGAAATAATTTGCCTAAAATCCCCTAACTGCTGGATTATTTTTTCCCCATGATCCTTCTTACTTTATAAACTATGCTATGTTACTTATTTGCTTACTTATTTATTTATCATGGTTTTATAGATTATTGTGGTCTCAGAAACAATGCCACAAGCTCCTTGATGCTATGGATCACACCTCTTGTTTTGCAGGCATGCTAATACCAAGTAGGCGGGATGCTGTCCATGGTCCTGAACTTCTGCCTTGAAGACTAAGCCAAGTGGATACAGACACAAGTAAGGAGCTACTGTTAACTGTCATACTTGTTTCAGGGTATAAACAGAGACAAGAAAAAAGATGCCTAGACTGGACATGTAAACCAAATGAAAACCTCTTATCTGATCACTTCCATGTAAGGCAAAAAATTGATGTATAACATATCAATCACTTCAGAAACATTGATAAGCAAACAGATTTCACCTTGAATTATGGATTCTGAGTCTAGGTCTGAGAAGGTGATTGATATCTCCTGCTTTCCAAACACTCGAGATACAAACAAACTAAAGAAGATTAAGAAGAGAGACACTTTCTGCATTTCATTGAACATTATGATACTATAAAGAAGAACCACATTTCTATTAAGCCAATAATAAATATGTATATCTAAACACACACACACAAAAGAACTTTAATAATGACTCCATAAAAAGTAAATAGATCTAATAAGAAATATTATAATTTAGTTTTGTTCGGTCATATTGGGTATACGCTTGACAAAAAATAACAGACCTTTCTTTATATCCTGTTACACTTTTTTTTCACCTTTCTACTTTACCTATTTTAGTTATTTGGAAAAATCTAATTAGTAATTTGATTGAAAGCTCCTTTTATACTACTTGGTCAGTGTGCACACTCTTACTGAAATTGACCTGATATACTAAGGACTGTTCTTTCCCTGTCTCGTTCTAATTACAATTATGTTTTAGTTTTGCTTCTGACTTCAGTTGTCATTTCTTCATGTAAGTTTGTGCCTATTTCTTGCAAAAGAGCTTCTTTAATCTTCAATAGAATTAAACTAGGGAGAGCATCCTCTTTTTTCTTTCTTTTATATTTTATGAATTTATACACTCATATGCATTAATTGTGCAATTTAAAAAATAAATTTAAAAAATTAAGCTCCAATCTCCTAAAAGCCCATGCACGTATATAGTCTGCCTCGTTCTAAATTTGCTCATATCATCAAAACTAATTAAAAAAAATAAAAGCTGATTATACTTGGGAAAATTTTTACTGCATTTTAAAATTATTGATATACCTGGGACATTTACTGGAACAAACATAGCCTTAAACGTTAGCCATAAGATAGATAATAAAAAATGAAGCAAGTGGCATCTTGGTCTTTCCTGAAAAATGCCCATGCACCAAAAGTGTGGAGGAGTGAATAATTTGGGCATGGCAGCTCTGAGGAGACATATTCAGTATTAGTGTTCCAATCAAACATTTGGCTGTGAGCTGTTGGATGTTACTTGTCTTCCTCCTACTGCAGAATGTCAGCTGAGGAGAGTCTGTTCTTAATAAGAAGAAGGAAAAAAAGGAAAGATAATAGAGAAAGAAGCAATTCTTCTGAAATTGCCTTGATGCTACTTCAGTGGCTCTCAGTGCAGTCATAGCCTCAGGGGGTGAAATCATTCAGTAACACTGCTGCCATTTGGGGGCACAGTGCCCCATCCCAGGTCTGCTCAGAGACTTATTAATTGCTAGGAGAATGACAAAATTTTCTGTGTATAGCAATGGACCAAATGGATTAGGTTCAGCTCACTCATACACTTTATTCACTTGTTCTCTTAGGATTTATTTGACTTTATAAACAGATTGAGATTCAAGTGTGTGTGTGTG
Organism: Cacajao melanocephalus; assembly: GCA_963573385.1. Lineage (NCBI taxonomy): Eukaryota > Metazoa > Chordata > Mammalia > Primates > Pitheciidae > Cacajao > Cacajao melanocephalus. Next base: position 15,804 of record CAUYLG010027366.1, on the reverse strand, counting down.
TGTGTGTGCAGGCACATGTGTGTGGTGGACATGGGGCAAATTTATCAGAAGAATGCGATGATAAGACAAATTTCTGTGGATTTTTAGGCTGGTGAAATTTAGAAAGGGTTAAGTTTTAATTTCTACCCATTATTACATTTGCACAGCACATTTCCATTTACAAAGTGCTTTCACATTGCAATCTATAATTTGATTCTAACAAGATCAAATTACTAAGACAGAAATAATTATCATTTTTTTAAGATGATGAAACTAAGGTTGAGTGAAGTTACACTACTTGCCTAAGGTCACATTCTTAGTAAATGGCATAGCCAGGTCTCCAACATCTATCAATACAGTGTTCTCTCTCTATTACCAAATTTGCTAACCGATAACCACAAAATAACTAATCTGTTTGCCTTTATGGTAACTTAAATTCTGAATGTACTAAACAGCTGTGAAATCTGGTTTATCCTTTAAATAATGAGGACATTTCTTTTCCTGGTGTAAAAAGAAAATGTTCCCATAATTTTGCAATAATATATTGCTGACATTTGAATTGTCATCACAAAGATTATCTCATTTAAATTGCAGAATAATTTTTTGAGACAAATAGGAAAGACAGAGTTTGACACAGTTTAGTGTCCATAGCTGTTCATTTCTTAAACATAAGAAGGGCCTCATTAGCCCATCAAGGTCTTTCTAGCCTTGAAGAACTTCTCCAGACTGCTTATTTTCCTCTAACTATGACTTTACCCTAGATATCTTTCCTGTTTTTGTTTTCTCCATATCTTACTGCTTGAAAAATCCTATCCTTCCTCCCAGCCCTTGGCATCTAATACTCTAAACTTGACAGTAAACTACACATACTCACTGATTTGGAAAAATAGACACTTAAACCCATTTGAAAAGCAGAGAAACTGAGGCTGACAAGTTAAATGACTTACCCAGAAACTGCCTATAACTCCTAGCTAATATGAGTGCTGACACTTTACCACTATGGAGACCAATCATGAGGTCTCCCACCCTAGAACTGACCTCTGGAGCAGGCATATTAATTGTACTTCCTTGGTATACTTCTTCCAGATCAAATAAGGAGGCATTCTCTTTGGCATAGAGATTTTAGGGATTGTCACATTTTCCTAAATAGCTGTTGTAGTGGTTGACTTATAGCTGGAATTCATTTGATAAACCTTCCACTTATTTCTTTCATCATCTCCATCTAATGCCATTGCGAGGAGTAACATGAAATCCCTTTAACCACTATCCTATTGGCATAAACTAGATTTTCAGTCTCTTCAGTAATAGGAGGGAGGAAAGAGAACGTGATGACAGATTATGAGGGGGAAGGAGGGCTCTGTAATAATCACAGTAATACCTACTTTTATGTTCCAGGTGCTGTTATACAATTCTACATGTATTTACCGTCTATTCTTCAAAACAGTTTCATGATTCCTAATGTAATCACAAGAGAAAATTAACTCATATAGATGAAATATTTTTTTCCAAGGCCATAGAGTTTGAAGCATATTTTTGTTTGTTTGTTTTGATATACCCAAGATCATGCCTTTCAACTACACTCTTCTGCTTCAGGCAAGACGTCTTCAAAGAATCCAGACAAAGCAGACATAATTTTTTCATGGAAAAATTAACCATAGAGCTTACTGATATTCCAACAGAAAAAACACATGTATCCTATTTCTGTGTCGGTCCATATCTGTTCCATATCAGTGCCCTGGGGCCTAGACTTTAACTTACGTACAATACTTTTTTAACTATGCTATGTTGGTCTGAGACCTGAAGAATTTGGAATACTGTTCAGCAATTTTTAGCAAGAAAGACCAATAAGGATTGTTTTTTCCACTTAGTTGAAGTCAGCAAGGACCTGAAGACTATCACTGAAGCCCAGAGCAATTAGTTCTGGAAGCAATTCAACCCACATCTTCCTTGGGGCAAGGCCTCAGTCAGTGCAAAAAGACAGAAATGAGTCTACAGCTTCCCAGGATCCCTAGTCATTTCCTTTATCTTTCTTAGACATAAGCCTTTCACTTCTCCTTAGAGTCCCAGGTTGTAAGTCATTGTACTCTGACATGCATTTTTCTGCTACGTGTATACATGTGTAAAGAAAAAGGATTATGAATTGTTCTACTATAAGGACACATGCACAAAAATGTTCATTGCAGCACTGTTTACAATAGCAAGACTTAGAACCAACCCAAATGCCCATCGATGATAGACTGGACAGGGAAAATGTGGCACATATACACCATGGAATACTATGCAGCCATAAAAAACGATGAGTTTGTGTCCTTTGTAGGGACATGGATGACACTGGAAACCATCATTCTCAGCAAACTGACACAAGAACAGAAAATCAAACATCAGATGTTCTCACTCATAGGTGGGTTCTGAACAATGAGAACACAGGGACACAGGGAGGGGAGCATCACACACTGAGGTCTGTGGTGGGGAGCTAGGGAAGGGTCAGCGGGGGGTGGGGAGTTGGGGAGGGATAACATGGGGACAAATGCCAAATACAGGTGATGGAGAGGAAGGCAGCAAACCACATTGCCATGTATGTACCTATGCAACAATCCTGCATGTTCTTCACATGTACCCCCAAACCTAAAACACAATAAAAAAAATATATATATATATAAAGTCAAAATAAGGAGTAAATAAGAATATCAGGTGCAGTGGCTCATGCCTGTAATCCTAGCACTTTGGGAGACTGAGGTGGGCGGATCATCTGAGGTCAGGAGTTTGAGACCAACCAGCCTGGCCAACATGGTGAAATCCTGTCCCTACTAAAAATACAAAAAGTAGCCGAATGTGGTAATGCACTCCTGTAGTCCCACCTACTTGAGAGTCCGAGGCAGGAGAATTGCTTGAACCCGGGAGGTGGAGGTTGCAGTGAGCAGAGATCATGCCACTGCACTCCAGCCTGGGCAACAGAGCATGACTCTGTCTCACACACACACACACACACACGCAAAAGTAAATAAGAAATAAATAAGTAAAAAAAGCAATAGACTAAAGAACCGTAACAATCAAATGCAATGTATAAAATTTGATTGGATTCAGTTTTTAGGAAAAAACAGCTGAAAAGGAGATTTGGGGGACAACTGAGGAGATTTGAATATGTTTTGTACATTAGGGAATAATTGTTATTTTCTTAGACCTGATAATGGTATTGTGGTTTTGTAGGGCCATTCTCTTATTGTTAGATAGTTCCATGCTTAAACTTAGGGGTCAAACATCATGTCTGCAAATTATTTTCAAACAGTTCAGTTGTATCTGTCTGTCTATCTATCTATCTATCTATCTATCTATCTATCTATCGGCTATCTAGTTACCCATCTAGTGTATTGCAAAATAGTCACAATTATAATGGATCTACAGGTTTTCATGTATTATTTGTCCAATTCTTTATATTAAAAAATTTTATAACAAAAACTAGGGATAAAAATTAATACCAGATCCCACTCCAGACTAAATACATCTGGATATATTGGGAAGAGGACCTAACCTATAGCACTTTTAAAAAGATCTCCAGATGCTTTTTTTTTTTTTTTTAAACATAAAATGACCACTTTATTGGGCTCCTGGATTCTGTTGGTCAGGAATTCAGACAGTGCAAACAGGTGATAATTTGTCTTTGTTCCACAATGTCTACGGCCTCAGTTGAGGTGTGGTGGTGCCTGGGGCCTGGGGTCATCTTGGATGTATCTTACACACACACAGACACACACACACACACACACACACACACACACACACACGTCTGGCAGTGCAGCCTGGCTGCTGGCTGGAACCTTAGCTGGGCTGCTGGCCAGAATGCCTCCGTGTGGCCTCTCCAAGAGTCGCTCTGCAGAGCTTCCAGGTCATTTTAATGTGAAGTCAGAATTTCCCCAAACTTGAACAATCATTAGGATTACCTTAAGTATTTATTCAAATTCAGATTTCCCAGCTGGGTATCGTGGCTTATGCCTGTAATGCCAGCAGTTTGGGAGGCTGAGGCGGGCAGATCACCTAAGGTTAGGAGTTCAAGACCAGCCTGGGCAACATGGTGAAATGCCATCTCTACTAAAACTACAAAAATCAGCCGGGCATAGTGGTGCATGCCTGTAATCCCAGATACTTGGGAGGCTGAGGCAGGAGAATCGCTTGAACTCGGGAGGCAGAGGTTGCAGTGAGCTGAGATTCCCCCACTCCCCTCTAGCCTGGGTGACATAGTGAGACTGTATCTCAAAAGAAAAAAAAATGTCAGATTTCTTGACTCCTTTTCTGGGTCTGGGGTGAGGCCTATTAATATTAAAGTTAAAACTCACCGAAGTGATTGTAAGGGAAAGGGAAGTCTGAAAAGCACTGACCTAGGGCGTTAGCCCCGTAGTTCTTTTAAAGTCCCAGATCTGTTCAGACATCAAATACCAACTACCACAGAAAATGGGGAATGTCATATACTGCTGTTCTATTTCAGAAACTTTGTCCTAGACTATTCCTTTGATTCCTGGTTTATCTTGCTGCCTACAGCTTTGTCTTTTCCTTGGCTATGAATATGATTCTCCTAAGGTTATTTAAGTGGGTCTTGCTGCTCTAGTTAAAACACTTGTCTCACTTGACTGTGCCCTTGGAAATTCCCTAGGCAAGACATAATTTTCTTTTTTTTTAATTTGAGATGGAGTCTTGCCTTGTTGCCCAGACTGGAGTGCAGTGGCACCATCTCAGCTTACTGCAACCTCCGCCTCCCAGGTTCAAATGATTCTCATGCCTCAGCCTCCTGAGTAGCTGGGATTACAGGCGTCTGCTACCATGCCTGGCAAATTTTTTGTATTTTTAGTTAAGATGGGGTTTCACCATGTTGGCCAGGCTGGTCTTGAACTCCTGACCTCAGGTGATCCACCCACCTTGGCCCCCCAACTGCTGGGATTACAAGCTTGAGCCACCACGTCTGGCCAAGACATGATTTTCTAGGTATAGAAATTAGATAAGTTTGAGGTAAAATGGGAGAGAAAAAAAGAAGCTAGGTCATATCAGTTCTTGAGGGGAGTTACACTTATTATTTTGTCTTTCTGTTTTTTTCCTTTTTGTGGAGAACGGGGTCTCGCCATATTGCCCAGGCAGGTCTTGAACTCCTGGGCTCCAGCTATCATCCTGCGTTATGTGACGTTTACCAGGATGGCGACAATCTCCACATTAAGGAGAAGATGGATCTGGGACATGTTGTTTAAACATCCCTTACAGACCATTGTCACATTCCTTGGCATCATGTTGGTTTATTAAATAAAATGAATAAACATTTTAAGAAGAAAGATGACACTGATAGTTTCTAAGCTCCACTCTGGGCTCCAGGCTTGTCAATGTGTATTTGAGGTGATCAAATGCGTTCAGACTCTCCTGCTTGCATTGTTTCCTCTTTGGCCAACAAGACTCAAGCTGAGCTAAGCTTTGGATCTGTGGACTTTTTCCTCAGTAGTGTGATTTCCCAGCCAACTGAGCCGCCTGTCATAACCTAAAGCCAAGAAAGACCTTCTGTCCCCAGATTAGAACCAGAGAGATGGACTGCCTTCTGGGAGGTTCCCACTAGTGTCTGCTAAGTGATTACCTAGGCATATGGGTGTGGTTTTTGTTCTGTTTTGTTGTTGTTTTTTGAGAGGAAGTCTCACTCTGTCGCCCAGACTGGAGTGCAGTGGCGCAACCTCAGCTCATGATTCTTCTGCCTCAGCCTCCCAGGTAGCTGGGATTACAGGCACACACCACCACACCTAGCTAATTTTGGTATTTTTAGTAGAGATGAGGTTTCACCATGTTGACCAGGCTGGTCTCAAACTCCTGACCTTAGGTGCTCCACCCACCTCAGCCTCCCAAAGTGCTGGGATTACAGGTGTGAGCTACCGCACCCTGCCAGGTGTTTTCTTTTCTTTTTTTAAAAATTTATTTTTTGTAAAGTTCTACCTAAAGTTAATGAAGGTATAGTTTCTGCTAGTTATTTAGAAATAAAGAGTAACTTCTAGATGAATACAGGACAGGCCATCAAATTATAGCCCACAGGTGAATAGGGCCAATGCCTGCTTTTGTAAACAAAGCTTTACTGGATATAGCCGTGCACATTCTGATTCTCATGCATGGCCTGTGGCTGCTTTCAAACTACAAAGGCAGAGTGGAGTGGTTGCAATGAAGGCTGTATGGCCTGCAAAGCCTGAAATGTTTACTGTCTTGTTCTTTATGGAAAACGTTTGCTGACCCCTGATCTAGGAGACTGGCTTTCTCATCAAAGGATGGTGTGATCTTCTGCACGTTGATGATGTTGAAGAACAATGAGAAGATTGAAAACTTCTTTATCCATTTTCTTTTTCGTCTTGAAAGTCCAGTTGGGAGAGACTGGGAAATTTAAATTCTCCTTTTTGTGTGTTTTCTTTGAAGTTCTTACTCTTCTTTTAAGGGAACTGTTACTAGATTTATATTTGGCAGAACTACAGTCAGGCCTCATCTGTGATTTGTGGAGCGGTAGTTAAATCCGTGGGCTCTGGAGCTTGCCTGCTCATATTCACATCCTCACAACTCCACTTACTCCCCGTACAATCTGGGGCAAGTTATCTGACTGCTCTGTGCTTCAGCCCCGACTATAGTAGTAGAATCTGCTGTCTATTGTTCTTGCGAGGATTAAATGAGTTAATGCATGAAATGAGCAGGACAGTAAGTAGCTGGCGTACAGTCAATATTCTGTAAACATTAGCTCTTATTAGTGTTGATTTGATATAGGGTCATCTATAGCCAACATTCTTAGCTGAAAGCACTAGCATTCCTCTTGTCAATGATGACTTATGCTTTAGGCGGGAGGGAAGAATCTGTTGTGTGTTGTCTGAAATCAGAGAGCCCTGAAATGAGACAACAGATTTCACTTCTTCCAAGTGTTTCTCAAAGTGTCCTCCCTGGACTAGCAGAATCAGCCTTCCCTGGGAACTTGTTAGAAATGTAAATCATAGGCCAGGTGTGGTGGCTCATGCCTATAATCCCAGCACCTTGGGAGGCCGAGGCAGGCAGATCACAAGGTTGGGAGTTTGTGACCAGCCTGGCTAACATGGTGAAACCTCATCTCTACTAAAAATACAAAAATTAGCCAGGCATGGCTGTAATCCCAGCTACTCCAGAGGCTGAGGCAGGAGACTCGCTTGAACCTGGGAGATGGAGGTTGCAGTGAGCCGAGATCACGCCATTGCACTCCAGCTTGGGCGACACAGCAACATTTCATCTCAAAAAAAAAAAAAAAAAAAAAAGAAAAAAAGAAAAAGAAATGTAAACCATCAGGCCCCATCCAAAATTTACTAAATCAGAGACTCTAGGGATGGGAACTAGCAGGTGGTGTGCTGGTAAAGACTTAACAACCAGCTCTCCAGAAAGCAAATACGCTTAAGCTGCTGATTCCAGTGGTTTAAATTCTCACACTATGACTGGCTGTAAGTTATCAACCTGCTGTTATTGACTGCGGAGTTGGGAAGAGGTGTGCACAAGAAGCTCTCCTGAATTGAGAGGAGAAGCCGGCTCAAACACATTGTTGGCCCAGCATCCGTGCTTCACAGAGCTTTTCAGATAATTCTGATGCACGCTCAGATTGGAGAGGCATTGAGTGTGCTGATCCCCAAAGAGCATGCTCACCTCAAGTCCTGAGAAGAGAGTGCGACAGAGCCCAGTCTTCGGCACCAGAATTTCTGGGTGCAAATCCAACTCCACCACTTCCCGACCTTGAGCAAATGCCTGACATACAGTTAAGCATAACTGCACATTCGTTCTTCTTCTTATTGCTCCAAATGCACTTTTGCCACAGTCAACCAACACCTTCTCAAATACTAGGAGGAGCTCCAAGGCCTTGGCTGATGCCCAGGGCCCCTAGGGAAGTGCGTGAGGCTGCATTTTGAAGGCACATCTCTAGTACTTTCCCAAGGGCTTTGGTGTGTTCTATATTGCGCTTCACGGTGAGTATGTATAGTGGAAAATGGTTTTTATTCTCTCATTTTATACGACAACAGTAAAAATAGGCAACACCAGCAGGGAGATTGATAGAGTCTTAGTCTCACGCTGGTTTGGGGTCCAGGATGTAGGCAAGGTGGAGGCTCATTTTTGCACTTTAGTAACAGAAACGACTTTGTTTGAGAGGGGAGAGGACACCTAACAAATCCTTATAATTCCAATTTCCACCACAATAAAATAGCTGGGCTGTGTGTGTCAGGGTGCCTTGCGGGCAGAGAGGCCAGGATGGTCAATCTGAAGTCTAATGAGGCTTCTTAAACCCCGCTGAGCTTCTCACCCAATGGCTACCTTCACACCCACGGTTCGGATCTCACCAGCGTCTACGCTGGTCTTCCCCCCTGCGTCTCCTGCATTGTCAATTACCAGCCCAGAAGCCACCTCCTCTTCTTCCTTATGAACATAGACCTGATTTTGTTCACACACCGTGGGAAAATGTGCTCAGGGAAGATTTACCCCTCATCCGGCTGCATGGGGGCACTCTCATTCCAGCACTGCTCAGCAGACCTTCCTGGATGATGGAAACAGTCTAGAGCTGCACTGTCCATTATGAGACCACTGGCCCCATGTGGCTACTGAGCACCTGAAATGTGGCTCGAGTGACTGGGCAACTGAATTTTATTTTATTTTTATTTTGTTTTGAGATGGAGTCTCGCTCTGTCGCCCAGGCTGGGGTGTAGTGGGGCGATCTCAGCTCACTGCAACCTCCGCCTTCCGGGTTCGAGGAATTCTCCTGCCTCAGCCTCCTGAGTAGCTGGGATTACAGGCACCTAGCACCACACCTGACTGATTTTTATATTTTTAGTAGAGATGGGGTTTCACCAAGTTGGCCAGGCTGGTCACGAACTCCTGACCTCAGGTGATCCACCTGCCTCGGCCTCCCAAAGTGCTGGGATTAAAGGCATGAGCCACCACGCTCAGCCTTAATTTTAAATTTTATTTAATTTTAATTTTAATCTAAATTCTTTATGTGGTTAGGAGCTACCATGGGAGATAGCACAGAGACTCTAAATTATGATAATTCCATTCTCCTTTGCCAGGTGTTGGCTCAGACATCGCTGCGTGGCCCAATCATGACCTAGAGGCTCTGACAAAGCATGAGGTCTGGGAAGGAGTTTTCTCCCTGCTAAAGGAGAGAGATGCCCATGGGAGGCTCGTGTCATTCTTATCCCTTGCCTTGTCCCCTCCAGCACTTTCCTTCCTGTCCTGCGTGTTGTCATGTGTGGTGTGAAAGCATGCTGCTTTGGAAACAATCTTGTGACAATGAGGGATGATAAAAATAAATGAAGGTGACAAGAACTAACACCCATAGTACTTATTATATGCCAGACTCTCCCTAAGCAGTTTATAGGTATTCACTAATTTAATTCTAACAGCAACTCTGGAAGGAGATACTACTGTTTTCTCCAATTGACAGAAAAGGGAACTGAGGCTCGGCGAAATTCAGTAACTTGTGGGAAGTTTCTCAGACAACAAGCACCAAAGCTGGGATTTGAACTCAGGGAGACCCATGACAGAGGTTGCACTCCTCACTGTCATGCCATACTGCCTTTCTAGAACCCGGAGAACTGCAGAGAAGCTGCCGAACCTGGGAGCCATAAATCTCTAGACTTCTTGTTGCGTGAGATAAACACACATGGTTATGCTTGAAGCCACTATTAGTCGGATCTCCCACGAGTTGCACTCGCAGACATCCGGAGTGATACCAGTGTCTTTGAATGTGTCTCCTCCAACCCAGGTACCCGACTACAGGAGTCCACTGAATCATTCCTCTGTCAGGGGCTGATTCATTGCAGACGTGGGTGAGGAAACCATCCCAACATCCAAGAGAAACCATCCATCTAAGGCAGGGGAACACCGATGTGGCAATACCCGGTGATGACACCCACAGGAGGATCCCACTGGGACCCCACCCCAGAGCTCACAGCAAAGCTCAGCTCTTTGGCATCTGCCCGTTATCTCTGATTCTAAAAAATAAAGTCTCTCCAAAGGCATTGTGGGAACGGGAAGTTCAAAGGCACAGGGAAGCTTGAAAGCCATCTCCAGAAGCCTTTGGCACATACCTGTAATGTTTCAGCTGTCATTATTCATCATGCTCTCATCATGTAGTCAGCGTCTGGGTTTCCCCAGTGCCCCAAATTCTCTTTGGTGACTAAGAATATAGGATGACTTACCACTGGATTTCATTAAGTAGGTTGTTCTTCTTTCCAGGCTTATGAAAATGTGGATATATACAAATGCTCAATCCTTTCAATCAGAGGCAAACATGGGCTTAAGGAAAAGATGCTGAGGACCACCTGTCCAAGGTACCATAAGGCACTTTATACTGGGGACACAGCAGGCTCCCATTGGTGGGCAGTTGCAGGAATCGCCCTTCATCCCCATAATCGTCCTTCTTCCTTCCTTGTGCCAGGTTGGCTCTTTCTCTCTCCCAGTTTCCCACTGCCCTTCTCTCTCCCCGACCTTGGCATTCCCTTCTTACCACATCCCAGGATTAAGCAGGGCCTAGGCTGCAATGGCACGATGAATGGGGTCATCTAAGGAAGGAAGAACAAATCTAAGTGGCAGAGGGTCCCAGGGCCCACCTCTCACCACAGCCTTTACTGACCCCTTCACTCATTCAGCAAAGAATTACTCAGTGCTAACTGTGTACTAGGCACTGGAGAGACAAGTAGAAAAACTCCTTTTTCTTTTTTTAGATGGAGTCTCACTTTGTCACCCAAGTTGGAGTGCAGTGGTGTGATTTCGGCTCACTGCAACCTCCGCCTCCCAGGCTCAAGCAATCTTTCCACTTCAGCTTCCTGAGTAGCTAGAATCACAGGCACACACCACCACAGCCGGCTAATTTTTTGTATTTTGGGTAGAGACGGTTTTACCACGTTGCCTAGGCTGGTCTTGAACTCCTGAGCTCAGGAGATTCACTTGCCTCGGCGCTCCAAAGTGCTAGGATGACAGGTGTAAGCCGCCACGCCTGGCTGAAAAACTCTACCTGGAAGAAAATGCAAACTGTTTGAGTATCACTCTGGGGTTTTATTTCTGAACCTTATTTCAGTATTTGGCATATCCAAAGACCCGACATTATCTTTACAACAAAGCTATGAGACAAGTAAGTTAGGCACCACTGTCCCATTTTTCATGGGAGAACATGAAGACTGACGCCAAGCGACTTCTTCGTGGGATGTGAGTAACGGGTAGACTCGGGCCTCAAACTCATGTCTTTTGACTCATTCATTTTCCCTTGACAAGTCTCACCCCGGAGGCTGGCCTGGGCAGGACCAGCCACCGCAGGCGTCCACACTGCTCTGAAGCGGGTTCTCCAAAGTTCTTTTCACCCGAGGCCCCTCATCGTGGGGAAAGGCGGGGTTCACTGGCAGTCCCCTGCACAATCCCGCTGGCTAGTCTTTGAAGTAAAAAGCCTCGAGATCAAAGGAAATATTTTGTTGAACTCAGCTATTCGTCCTTGATCTGCTAAAAACCTTAATTTAATTAGCAATATAAACTTTGTAAAGACTTCACTTTCTCAACTTGGTTCCACTTATACCATTTTTTTTTAATTTGGAAGTGAATAAGGAAGAAATAAGGAAGAAAAAGTATCTAAAATATCTCACGTAAGGCATGGACTAGGTAATACTTATGTCTCATGAGTATTTTTCCGTGGCATTGACCTACATTTTTATACTTATCCTCCGATGAGCAATAAGTTATATTGGGAAATATTTTGGACAGAGTTATCTAGTTGTGCTCTAAAAAGGCAAACTTCTCAGATTCCCTGAGGTTTGAAATCACAGCATTTTAAAAGGGAGGGTACTAGCATTATGACATATTCCTTAGGTCAGGTGCTTTATATATGTTTAAATAATTCAGTTCTTACAAGAATCTGTGACATCGGTATTCTTCTTTTTAGTTTTCAAAAGAAAGCAAGCGACAGTCTCATGGTCACACTGTGTAGAAATATGGAACAAAGATTTCAATCCACGCTGGCAGATACCAAGTCCTACTCTGTGTTAATAGTTTACTGTGGTTTTAGAGCTACTTTTATTTATTAATTATTATTATTATTATTATTATTTTTAGATGAAGTCTTGCACTGTCACCTGGGCTGGAGTGCAATGGTGTGATCTTGGCTCATAGCAACCTCTGTCCCCCGGGTTTAAGCAATTCTCCTGCCTCAGCCTCCCAAGTAGCTGGGATTACAGATGCCTGCCACCATGCCTGGCTAATTTTTTTTTTTTTTTGTATTTTTAGTAGAGATGGGGTTTCACTATGTTGGTCAGGCTGGTCTTGAACTCCTGACCTTGTGATCCGCCCACCTTGGCCTCCCAAAGTGCTAGGATTACAGACGTGAGCGACCAGGCTCAGCCATTATTATTATTTTTTTAGATGGGGTCTTGATATGTTGCCCAGGCTTATCTTGAACTCCTTGGCTCAAGCCATCCTCCCATCTCAACTTCCTGAGTAGCTGAGACGACAGGTGAGCGCCACTGCACCCAACCGGAGCTGCCTTTAGAACTTCAGAAATCACCTGGTCTGCTTATTTCCCTTATGTCACAGCAGAAGAAAATGAGGCCCAGAACTTAAAGTACCTGCCCATTCCTGATAGAGTGGAGAAAAATCTCAGGACACCAACTCTCCAGACCGTGGTCTTTTCCCTCGCTCTTTTGTAGATGGTCAAGAAAGAGAAAGTTTGTCCCAGGAGGGTGCAGGCTACTTTTGGGGTCCCTGAAAAAACTCATATTATGCTGATGCAAAAGTAATTACCTTATGTAATTACTAATGTGGGTGTGTTTGTGTGTGTGTGTGAGAAAGCTATGCATCCGCCTCTGTGAGTCTGCATTCATTTCAGACAAACATCTGCCTTAAGCATTTGTTCCAGGAAGAATTCCACGTGGAAGTGGGGAAGCCGCTGGCCAAGATTTGAGGCCTTGATCAGTGTCATGCCAAACCTATGTTTGCTGTTATGAAGACGTGGTCAGTATTTTGGGGCAGTCATTTGAGTTCATCGAATCCCACAATGGGAGGTTTCAAATGACTCCGGTCATAAATGACATGGCTAGAAGACGAGCTAAAATCAGCTGCTACTGCTTGTATTTTCCCCTTTCACTTTCACCTGCTAACGGAAAACAGAAGACCCTGTCAAGTGACTGTACGATTGTTAACACTGATGATATAAATTCACTTTTTCTCGACCAGGCCTTGTGCTTCAAAAAAGAAAAAGACCAGACACAGTGGCTCACGCCTGTAATCCTAACGCTTTGGGAGGCTGAGGTGGGAGGATTGCTTGAATCCAGGGGTTTGAGGTTAAAGTGAGCTGTGATTGCACTACTGCACTCCAGCCTGGGCAACAGAGCAGGACCCTGTCTCAATAAATAAATAAATAAATAAATAAAAAGAAAGAAAGAAAAAAAAAGAAAAGGAAGGAAGAGAGGACGGAAATTCCGCCACACTTGAGAAACTCTCAACAGATAAACCAATGTCTCCTTTCACCTCAAGAATAGCAGCCCAGCTTGGACTTCCTCTAGAATTATCTCCATTGATTCACCCTGAGATGATCTCCCATAGGGTGCTTTTCTTTAAACAATCTGAAGTCTAAACTTTCATGACTTGTTTGGAGTTTTCAGAAATCAAATGTTATTCCCCCCCCACTCCGCCCCACGTCTCCCATCACTCCTGCCACCACCAGCATTTCTTTAGCTGGGAAAATTTTAAGCTTCTTACTGGAAGTTGCTGCCATGTAGTTAAAATCCCCAACAAGTAAAATATGAGCTTGGCATCAATAATCAGTTTTGTTTTAGAGTCACATTCATAATAGTAAGTTGCAATGAGACAGATTCCTTTTTAACTAGGCTTCTAGTGATTTCCCTGAAATCTAATTGAAATTTTGAGTCTAGGAAGAATTTCGTAAAGCAAATTGTATGCAATTTGTACCGAGAACTGTTTTAATTTGGGTTCCAAAATAAGAGGAAATAGGGAGGCACGTGCTCCAAATGTTGTGCAACATATTTTAACGTATTCTTCTTTCCCTTTTCTTTGTTCTTTTTATTTTTTTATGATGGGGTCTCACTCTGTTGCACAGGCTGGGGTGCAGTGGCACAATCATGGCTCACTGTAGCCTCGAACTCGTGGGCTCAGGTGATCCTTCTACTTCAGCCTCCTGGGAATACAGACACCTTCCAGCAAGCCTGGCTAATGTAAAAGTTTTTTATACAGACCGGATCTCGCTCTGTTGCCCAGTGGGTTTCAAACCCCTAATCTTAAGCAATTCTCCAGTCTTGGCCTCCCAAAGTTCTGGGATTACAGATATGAGCCACCACGCCTAGCCCTTTATTTTGTTTTCTCTTTTCTTCTTTTATTTTTCTCTTCCCTTCCTTTCTTTCCCCTCTTTTCCTCCCTCTCCCCTTTCTTCCTTTCCTTTTTTCCATCATCATCTACTGAATATAGTGGCCAAAATGAGTTGACAGTTGTCGAATGTTGAGGCCAGGTGTGGGGTTTACAGGGCATCGTTGTTCTTTTATCTATATTCTTGCATATTTGAAATTTTCTGTAATAAAAAAGGAAAAATAAAACAGTGGCCAAGAGGAATAATCCTAGCTCGAGTATTGGGCTGTTCTTAGCTTGAAAGAACCATTGCAGAAAACTCAACAAAGCAGAAATTACATACAGTTCAAACTCATTTTCCTAGGAGGCTTTTTTTTTTTTTAAAGAAGTATTTTGCTGGAACCTAAAAACCACACTCCCAAACTGTTTCAACATGATCCCTCCTGGCAGGAGTCAGAGATGGCTGGTGTGCAAGATGGTTGAGAAAGCCATGACCTACAGTTAGTGGCTGGTTGAGATAGTTTCCAAATATAAGTAAGTGGTTGCAGGACTAGAAAAATCGGCAGAAAGCAGTGATTCTGACATTAGTCACATGGCTACCATACATGACCTACTTTACTTGAGAACCAAAAATATCGTTTTAGGTTCTTACACATTATAGTTCCTACCTGTCTTACTGCTTGAAGGGGGAACTCCATGTCTGGCTTTTTCTAAACAAGCAGAATGTGCAACCACGCTTAGAGCAAATTGCTCTCCGTTTCAGATTTTCCAGGGGAAAAGAGGAATGTACATTAGGCAGATTATTTTACCTCCCTAGTCGTGCCAGGGTAAGCTTCCTAGACTAACTAATTCTCCTTCGAGGTCTGGCAGCTCCCAGCTTCCAGCCGCCAGCCGGGCCAAGCAGAGCTCCTTCCTCCTTCACCATCTGTGGCCCCAAAGATTCCCCTTCCACCAGGGCCAACGACCAACTAACCACAGGCTGAGTGCTCCAGGCCCTGGCAGCTCGGAGGACAGGGAAACAGCAGCACGCTTGCAGCCCCCTGGAGTCTATCCCATCTGGCCCACCATCCTGTCATCTCCAAGGATCGCCCAAGCTCTGGCCAGGCCGGTAATATGTCTCCTTCGCACGCCCTTGCCCCTTGCTGCTCTGTGGGGCTTCCCCGCGGACTCCTGACTCCTCTTTGGCTCCCACGCCAACCCTTTCCATCGGGCTGTCTGGGATTCCTGATCTTCAGTGAATACTTCCTTCTGTGTCCTCAGTCTTCAAAGAATGTGCACCCTTGCTGAAACCCCACGTTCCCCAGAGTACCCCAGCTTCCCCCTTTTCACATTTCATCTACTGGGTTGGGGACTCATTTACGCCAATATTCCGTGATCACTTGCAATCTATGACTCTTCCTGCTTTTGGAAAATATCCCTGCTCTGTTGAGTCCTTGATATTTAAGGTGTGTGTGTGTGGCGGGGGGGGGGGGGGGGGGCCCGTGT
>CAUYLG010027364.1:0-29353 GCA_963573385.1 Cacajao melanocephalus | reverse complement strand
ACTATATACAACACATATGAATCATACTCATGTTTCAAATCAGTTTCTAAGTTTTTCACAATAACATTAATTGGTCCTCATAAAGATTCAGATTATGCACTTCAGTTTAGGTATTACTGTTTATTACTGCTTACATCTAAAGTGGTGATAGCAGCTCAGCATTTGACTCTGGGGTCCCAAGAAGAGATCAGGGATAGAAATGTGGATTTAGGAATCTTTGGCCTATAGGTAGTATTTAATGCTCTAGTATTTGGTGAAGACACCCTGGGAAAGGGTGTGGAAAGAGAAGATGGCCTAAGACAAAGCCCTGAGCTATCCCAATATTTAAAGTAGGAGTATGGAGGAAACATTTCTAGTACAGGAAACTGAGCATGAGCAACTGATAAATTAGGAGAATTTCTCAGAAGAAGGAAGTGGTCAGGTATGCAAAATTCTGCTGAGAAATAAAATAAGAACAGAGAAGTAATCATTGTAAATGGCAACTTGGAGGACCTCAGAGAGCTTGAGGAGTGTAATCACAATGAAATCCTGACAGCAGAGGTCTGATTAGAATGAATTGAGGAAATCATGTTGAATCAGTCCTGCCAAATCATGTGGTCCTGCCTAAGGAGAAGCTGGGACATTTGTTTGTTCTTCACTCTAATCCTTAATCAATAGATTCCTGAAATCAATATCAGTCTAAGAACAGGTGCTTAAATTCTGCAAACTGATGCAGACTTGCATAGAAATAGGGGTGGTTGTTAAAAGCTCATATTTGAAAAGTTTAAATGAAGGTGCTGACTGGCGCAGTGGCTCACACATGTAATCCCAGCACTTCGGGAGGCCAAGGTGAGCAGATCACTTGAGGTCAGGAATTAAAGACCAGCCTGGCCAACATGGCAAAACCACGTCTCTATTGAAAATACAAAAATTAGTCAGATATGATGGTGGGTGCCTATAATCCCAGCTACTTGGGAAGCTGAGGCAGGAGAATCACTTGAATCTGGGAGGTGGAGGTTGCAGTGAGCTGAGATCACGCTACTGCACTCCAGCCTGGGTGACAGAGCAAGACTCTGTCTTGAAAATAAATAAACAAAAAATAATGAAGGTGCCATGAATTCTAACAGATCTGGCAGTTAAGTCAATATAGAATCTATAAAATTCAGCAATCTTTGAAACTATTGCTAAAAGAACCATTATGACAAAATGAGTTAAGTAACAATAGGTACAGTATTCAAACAAACTGGAATCTGATTTTACCTGGGATAAGCCAAGTTTAAGATGGTCAGTCCACGGATATTTGGAAGTTGGCAACATATACACACACATTTGCCCACATATCATTTTTTATTAGTTATGTCCTTTGAGATAGTATATTTAATTTCATGGTTGATAAAATATGAGAAATAACATCCTCATCAGCATACATTTACCAAGTAAGTCCGTGATGTGGTTATGTAGGAAAGGACATCTGGAAATGAGCAGTATAATCATTATAATATTAGGAAAATAAAACATATAAAGAAGCAGTTCTTAGTCAAATTCTCAAATCATAAGAACTGATTATCAGGCAGCACAGGCATTGAAAACGGTGAACTGGCCATCTACCAAAGTGCCATCTTAGGGAGCACACTGTAGAAAGGACTGTTGGCCATGCAAATAGTATAAATAATTATCTGTTAGTAAAGTAATTAAGTAAGAAGGGGACCCAGTATCTTCCAGTATACTGTAGTTTGTTACCAGGATATTATATCTGTGTACAGTTCACTTGTAATTGCATAAATGCAAGATTCCTTTGCAATGGAGCATTTTGGAGGGAATGTTTCATTTGGTACTTTAAATATACCTCATCTGTTATATAATATTTATTTTGCTTCCTCATTTATACCTTCCTAAGTTAGCAATAAAGTATTGAGCACTTATTATGTGCAAAGCACTATACTCGTGTTCTCTTAAATATATTTATATGAGAAATAAGCCCCAAATGATTTCTTATTTTAGAATGAATGAGTTGCTAACATGCTGCTGTTGTTACCCAAAGGGTGTGGATACCAAATGTTTAGTTCCTACCAGCTCATGACCCCCATCTTCATCGAAGTCCTCCTCTATCCCATCTGTCATCTCTTCTCCATCGGCATCTGGCCCTCCTTCAGCAGGCTCCTCTGTAGAGTGATCTGCATTCTCTGACACACATTCCTCTTGGATCAGCACTAGACTCTCTTCCAATTGCTTCTTCTGAGCTTCTGGGGGGAAAAAGCAAATGACTACTACCTTGGGTTGCTCATGAGCCCTTTGGATAAACCATGAAAAAATAGTCCATGAAAGGGTAAACTCTTCGTGCTATTAAAGGTGTACAGAAGGTAAGGTAATACTATGCTTTAAGTTGAATTTTCTCAGTCATGTAAATCATTTACATATGTCTATGTGCACTTACATGTAAGCATATTTATTTTAATGGAATTAGCAAAAATTAGGGAATCCAGATGGCAGTAGTACAAAAACTGGTAAGATTTAATTTTATATATAGTGCTTTCTAATAAGGATGGTCTCTCTGAGAGGAAAATAGAACAAAAACAAAGGGCAAAAATCAACATAGAAATTGTTCACTCAAGGGAGGTGGAATAAGAAAGCTCATTGACAAGTTCAAACCTAAGTGAAAAAGACCAACTCACTGAGAAAAAAAGTAGAAAAGAAAATACATGGTTTCTCAGCAATGTCTATGTGAACAATCCCCTGAAATTTTAAAGTCTAAATTCTGTTGACAGGTGTGGTTAACTTCAATGGTTAAGGACATAAATTCTGGGGTCAGACAACCTGGGTTCAAAGTTGAGCTTCATTAACTAATAGCGTTGCGATGATGTGCAAAGTCAAAATGATTAACCTTCCATGTGTCTCAATTTTTCTCATCCATGCAATAAGGATAACTGTTTCCCAAACTTTCAGGGTTTGGTGTAGTGACTCAGAGTGTTAGTATAGTGACTTGCAAATAGTAAGTGCTCAACAAACAAAACTACACTCTACATTAGAATTTCTTCTAGTTGTCAGGATCTGTGCATTCCACTTACAGAAAGCTGCTCAAATGGAAATTGTGCTGGCAGCATCATAATTATTTTCTCTAGTGGGTGGTATTCATCTCCTATGATAATATAAAGAAGTATTGGGTCTCAAATAAATTAGATCATCATATGTTTCTCCTTCTCTGACTTATTTTTGTGTGTTCATGACTATTCAAAAGTTGGTTGTTTTCACTAATTTTGCTTACTTTTTAAAAAAATCAGATGATTATTCTTTTATCTGAGTTTTTAAATAGTAACAGTTTGATCTTATTTATTGATAAATTATTATAATAAAGATAATTTATAGAGCAAAATAACTGTAGGTTATTAATTTCTGGCCTTTTTCATAATGTGAGATAAAAGGAAAATGAGCATTGATATAAACACTTTATCTTGGCACAAAGCTTTCTTTTTTTTTTTTTTACTCCAAATCTCATGTTGAGAAAACTTTTCAAACATAACTCATATATAAATCAACAAACTGATATAATGTGCAAATAAGCAGCTATTCTTTCCAAGAAATTGTTTATAATTAAAATAATACTTTTAGAAATAAATATATATCTATACCTTCTTGCATTTTAATTCTCCAAATGATAAAGTTTATTGAAAATAAGACAATAGTAGAAGGTTGTTATGCCTTGGCTGTGCTGTCGGAGTTGAGTTACTCTGAGCTCTAGTTGACAGGATTGTAACTCTAACTTTGTTACTTACCCACAGAATTATAGACACTGAGTTTGGGTCTAAGTTTTGGCCATTTGGTCAGGTCACATCATTGAAACACATTAAGTCATTCTTTCCTCATCTATACCTACCTCTGGGGTTTACTGTGACATTTAGCAGAGCTTATATTTGGAAAATGTTTTTGCAAATTATAAAGAACTACATAAGTGTGTTCTATTATACACAGAAGAGATGGTGTGCTCTTAACTGTGAATATGTTGATGGAATAACAACAATAATAACGTTATTGATCTACGTAAGCATAGATCAAGAGGCCTGGTCAGATCAGGGAATAGCACTCATGGGGCTGAGGCTCTGTTTCAGAGGAGGAAAAGAGCTGGTAGAGCAAACCAAGGTTGGAAATAATTACTGTGGGTATCTTACATGGCTAAAACATAGGCTCTTTTTCATTAAGAGAAAGACATTTACTTTATATAAATAGACACGAGCTATACACACCTTGATGTTTTAAAAATCAACTTATTAGGTTCAAATTTCTCCATTTAACAAAACTAGTGCAGTGAGGATGTGAATTCTGCTTTTAAAATTATATTTTTTATCTTTATATGCACATACAAATGTACTGATGGGAGGACGTATAGTACATAAATTCTTTTCATCTTTCCTAGCATCTATATAACATTGAGCACAGAAAGTCCTATGAAGACTATAAAGTGGTTATTGTAAAATATAACCAAGATTTTTTTTCTAAATATAGAAAATTATCCAATTTAAGAAGGTAAAAGTGAGTTAAAGAAAAAAAATGTGTTTAATCTAGAGAAGACCCCATTGTCTGAATTAAAAGGAAGGTGAATAAGGCAAGAAAGACCAACGACACTGTCAATTTTACATTTACTGAAGAGTTCTAGGTTTCATTCTCATTTTCATTCCACATACCATTCATGTGCTCTAAAATTCTAAATCTGTTACCTGGATTAACCCACATACACATCTATGAGTAGGCTCCACTGTAAAAATGATGTGATACATTGACTAATCTGAGCATTGGACAGTTTTGAATCCTCTGACATTAATCACATCTCTTATTCTATTCTGTTTCCTCTCCTGTCACTGATCCTTTGTACTGCACAATGGAGGTGGCTATTTGGTTTTGGCCTCCCCAGTCTTCTCTGTGAAAGAGGTTTTTGTACTTATCATCTAAACTCCTCACTTCTTGCCACTGTATGTCACTGTGCTGTTTGTTTGAAATGCCCTAGCTTTCAAGACCTGGTGTTGGTACTTCAAGAAAGAGAGAGAAATAGAAATTTGGGATTCTTATAATTATATACAGTGAAAAATGCCTTGAATCTTATAAATATTTTAAAACCAAAGTTTCTCATTTTTATGTCATTGTATTTATCATTTTGTTACTACACACAAATGGACTTTTGCTTAAGATCGACATATATTAGGAATTCAATTTTCCTAGCATATCTATTTCTTCTCTAAATGATTCCAGAAATATTTGTTATTTGAGAACTCTTTGATGTTGAAAGTAATGTGTGTGTGTGTGTGTGTGTGTGTGTGTGTGTATGTGATGATTTTGTTTTTCTCTCTAGAAGCTGTCTGGCCAAGGAAACATAGCAGATATTCAAAGGATCTCTGTAGGACCAGACTTTAAAAGATGCATAGTCTTTATCTGGCTTCATGTATCAATTTGTTTCAGCTTGTATAAGGAAAGCCAACTTTCCTGATCTTCCCAGATGAATGTAATCTTTCCCACCTTGATCAACCAAAGCCCTGATCAAATGCTGTCTTATAGTTAGTTCTACTGTTTTCTTATCTTTTTCTCATTAGTGTTTAAGCGTCTTGGAAATTTGATCTATTGCCTCAGAAGATCATTGTCACACTCAAAGGGGATGATACAGAGGTCAAACTTTTGTAAGCTGAAAAGCACAATACAAGTCAATTAACAAGAAACATTTTGATGTCCTCTGTACCCCTCACTGAATGCCATGCACATGAAGAGATAAGTTATCAGGAAGGATATAGAGTTTGAGATCCATACTTCTGCTAATTACTAGTCCTATTAATTGTAGTTTTCTTCTCTAAAAGGTAAGCATGAAAATAACATCTGTTTCAGGAAGTTGCTGTGTGCTCTAATGAGAAAAAAGATGTGAATGTTTTTTAAACTGCAAAGACCACACGAACATGTTATCATAACAAGCTCAAAACAGTTCTTGAGTTGAATCTATGTTTATTTCTTGGTTGCTAAAGACAAATTTCCTATGTCAAAATTATTCACTCCTACTGATCATTAAGAATCAGATATTACAAAGATTATTTTGGATTTTGGTTTTGACATGGACGTTTTAATTCTATGTTTAGACAGACATAGTCTAGTACCAACATGGTTTGGCTGTGTCCCCACCCAAATCTCATCTTGAATTGTATCCCCCATAATACCTGCGTGTTGTGGGTGGGACCCAGTAGGAGATAACTGAATCATGGTGGTGGTTTTCTCCATGACATTAAATAAGTCTCACAAGATCTGATGGTTTTATAAGGGATTTCCCATTTTGCTTGGTTCTCATTCTGTCTTGCCTGATGCAATGTAAGATGTGCCTTTCATTTTCTGCTATGATTTGTGAGGCCTCCCCAGCCACATAGAACTGTGAGTTCATTAAATTTCTTTTTCTTTATAAGTTATCCAGCCTTGGATATGCCTTTATTAACAGCATGAGAACAAACGAATACAGTACATTGTACATAACATAGTTACTCTCTGTTTTTTTGTATTAACATACAACATATATGTCATTCTGATCACGTATTTCAAAGGCAGTGGTATATTAATGCAATTCATTGCAAAAAAATCCTATATATTCTCATCAATCATTAACTTGAAAGGTAAATGCTTGGAAGTCATTATCTGAGTTAAGAAAAGCTTTAATTATAATGATAATTGATTCATAGGAGTTTAATAAATACAATCAAACTGTGTTAGTAATATGTAGTCAACATAGACTTTTGTCATCAACTCAATGGGAAATATTATAATCGCTAAACAATGATAAGTTCCATGAATAAAATCACACATGGAAGCACAAGTTTATTAAACTGTCGGTTCACAGTTTAATAGGCAGTTTTGATTCAGTAACTATGTTGCTGAAATAGAAACAAATCAACTTGTCCTATTTTTTATGAACAATTATCTAATTTTACATCTCTAGAGATGAGTAATGTTTAGTTTATTCTTTTTTTTGAGACGGAGTCTTGCTCTGTTGCCCAGGCTGGAGTGCAGTGGTGAAGTCTCGGCTCACTGCAACCTCTGCCTCCTGGGTTCAAGCGATTCTCCTGCCTCAGCCTCCTGAGTAGCTGGGATTACAGGCACACACCACCATGCCTGGCTAATTTTTGTATTTTTAGTAGAGATGGGGTTTCACCATGTTGGCCAGGCTGGTCTTGAACACCTGATCCACCTCAGGTGATCCACCTACCTCAGTCTCCCAAAGTGCTGGGATTACAGGCGTGAGCCACTGCACCTGGCCAGTTTATTCTTAAGTTTATAACATTCTCTTTATTTGCATAGTTATTTTCTAGTCATCAGTCTTTTTATTGTGAATGTATGTGAGTGTGTATGTGTGTTTGCATGTATGTGTATTTCTCTCTTTGCCACTAAAGCTTCTCTGGTGTAGAAACATTTTTATTATTCATCTTTGTTTACCTGGTGGCTAACTCAGACCCTTACAAATTAAGTGTTTGCTGAATATATTAATGAATTGTGGAATCAACTAATGAAAGTAAATGTCAAATGTGTCAAATTCTTTTCATAGAGTCAAAGTGGCAGTTGAATTTTGTACACCATGGTAACAAAAATATAAATCCAAGATAATGTAAAAAAAAAAAAAAAAAAGTAAAAAACCTCTTGTCACATTCTACATGGAAATCCCATACCACAAAGTCAAGGTAAAATGTGAGGTCTGAAATTTTCTTAGAAGAAAATTGTTTATGTTTATATTGACAAGTCTTGAAGAGAAAAATGAAATGTGAAGTCTTCCAGTGCTTATTGGAGGAGAGCTGCCTTCGATCACTGGCATCTTTTGGAATCTCTGTTGGCTTCTTTAAGTCAGAGTGATGGATGACCATAGCATTTCTTTTGTGAATAGAGAAATGACTATTAAATTTTTTTTTTAAAGAGTCGATTAGGAGCCAAAAAGCCAACAGCTTATGTCTAAAAGACACCTCTAAGACACCTAAAGTATAGATTACAAAAAAAGGCTTATAATGGCTATAAGTTGGTGAGTGCTTATGAAGTGCTGACCATGTAAGACTCATTAACTTTAGTCCTTGAAATATACTGCAATGTAGGCTTATTTATCATGTTACTCATGGGGAAACTGAGGCACAAATAAGTGCTCATTGTCACACAGTAATAAGTGCAAGAGCTGAAATTCCAACTTAACATTTCTGACCTTATAATCTTGGCTGTTTTCTAATATATCTCTAGAAAAAGAAGGCCTAATTTGACATACTAAGGGAATGCTTTGAATCTCTTCAATAACTAATTTTAAGTTCAAGAATAACGAAGTCTGTTTAGTTAGGGGTACATATTCTGGTTAGCTAAACAATGACTATCAAAGGAAAAGAAGTACAAATTACAGATAAGTATTTCTGTTTAAGGGAAAATGCCTAAAGCTTTAAAAAGCCATGAAAGAAAAGAATTTAATACTAATTTTCAATTCTTATATTCAAATTTTTTTTGGCACATTTCATCTCTACTTCAAAAAGCTATCTATGATTCAGAAAACAAGTTAGAATTGTTGGGATTTATGTTCAAAGCATTTTTATTAAATTGAGTTTGCTGCATAGCTATTATCATTAATATAACTATGAAAATTGGTTGAGATGGCAATTAAGTTTTTGACATGCTGGCTTAATTGCTAGATAATTGCTAGTTGAATTGTACTTAGCAGATGGTTGGAAAGAATGTTGATACAAAAACAGTCACATTATTCACTAGAGCCAAGCTAGTATCCTTGAATCACGGTTTTTGTGTACTAATACAAACTGTATTTTAAGAAAAATTTTATGTTACAGCACCTGTATATAGTATGAATTTAACTCAATGGTTCTAATAAATGCCATTTAGGAAAATGCAACTTATTATGAATGACAGACAGTACTATCAACCACATAAATGAACATCAGGAAAATTACATAGATAGAATGTTTTTAGATGAATATATTAGTTACATAAGTACATTTTTGGAGAAAATGGCTTCAAAGCTGTTCACACAAAATACCCTAGATTGTTGAGATGACACAGTGCAACATAAATCATTTAAAAATTACCAAGATAATTGTGTTTATTTAAATATAATAAAGGTTTTAATAGAGATACTATTTTCTCCACTTAATAGGTTTTATAAGGCCGTTTCCCAATTTCATTCAGCTAGTAAGTTAAACTAGGTCTCTGGTGGGATGTGAACCTACTTTTGTTTTTATTCCTGTCTGGGACCTTAGATAATGTAAATCGGTTTTCCACAAGGAAGATAAATTGGAGAGGAAACAAACCAGAAGTGGAGACCAACTTAAAAGGATATTCTGAGGGGGGTGAAAATGTCCTAACTGATTTTGTCACTTGGTAAAATTACTAGGTCATTGAATAATACTCTTGAAATGAGTAAATTTTATTCTATGTAAAATATACCTCAATAAATTTGTTTTAAAAATAAGGTGAATGCAACAGAACATGTGAGAGATGATGAGGGTTTGGGTACTGGCATATCTTTAGGACAATAGAGGAAATGGGTGAGGTAAAAATATAACAAAGGTAAGATTTGGCAACACTGCTATAGTAGGAATAGAGGATAATGTTGAGGCTGGCAATTTGATGGACAGAATTTATGTAACAGTGATGACAGAGAGAGGGTACAGAGGAGTATATCTAGGTAGGAAAGTGAGGAGAAAGAGTTCAATTTTGAAAGACTGTGATTGAGTTATTCCCAAGATGGCTTCAATTTCCCTTTGACTTGACTTAACGTCAGGTAGGTTTCTTCCTGATCATAGGCCCTGAAGCATCCTTTCCTTAGAGTGTTTGCTTTAGCAAACTTGCAATTGTAAATTCTTTCTTTGCCTACTTGAGAAGTAAATTTTCTATAATCCAGGAATGCTTTTCTTAAGATTCAGGAATCATCTCTTTGACATATTATCATTGAATAAGATAGGGCCATTGTTGAGCCGGGCTCATGCTTGTAATCCCAGCACTTTGGAAGGCCAAGGTAGGTGGATCACAAGGTCAAGAGATCGAGGCCATCCTGGCCAACGTGGTGAAACCCTGTGTCTACAAAAAATAGAAAAGTTAGCTGGGCATGGGGCCGTGTGCCTATAGTCCCAGCTACACAGAAGGCGGAGGAGAATCGCCTGAACCTGGGAGGTGGAGATTGCAGTGAGCCAAGATTGTGCCACTGCACTTCAGCCTGGCAACAGAGCAAGATTCCGTCTCAAAAAAAAAAAAAAAAAAAAAGATAGGGCCATTGTATCCCAGTCTCCTTGGGAGAGTAGCAGCCTAACTTTAATAAGAGCTAATTAGCAAACAAAGATGGTGGCCAAATATCTTCCTCCAACATCCTCCAATACTTTTCCATTAGCTTGCTCCAGCATTCAAGAATCTGCCTGCCTTTAGCTCACTCTAGCATTCAAAAAATTATCCTGCCTTCTATTTTTGCAGAGTCGAGTTCAATTTTATCTCCTATTGCAATGGTCTTGAATAAAGCCTTCCTTGCTGTTTTTAATAAGTGTCCATGGTGACCCTGCCTTTGCAGTTAACTGAGGGATAGCCACAGGAAGCACTGCAGGAAGCAGTTGAAAGGTTTGATGTAGATGCTAAAGACAACTCAGTGTCGTTTCTCCCCCTTATATTTAGCATCTTTAAAACATCTAATTTTTGTACTCAAACATTTCTACAAGCTTGCTATGAAAAACAGCAGTGTTTTGTTCCTACCTGCTCACCATTTCCAGCTCCTTAAGGCTTCCACTCACTTGGCTGAATCTTTTAAATACACGCACTCCTATCTCTAAATAATGTTTTATATTGCTACTTCTCTATCAGTTTTATGAACTATCTGTTGACATTATCCCTAGGAAGCTGAGGAAACGTTCTTGGTCCTACAATTTCCACTCACTTCCCATCTCTCCAGAGAATTATACTATAAACTAAACGAAATCAATTTTCAGTTTTTACATAATTTTTACTGTGAAAGTACTTTACGCAGCTAAGCTGTTAGTACAGGATGAATAATATTTGTTTCCTGAATATTTTATTTTCTCTAGAATTAAAAATTGCCTCAGGTTTTAAAAATTAGCTCTCCATGCACTTCTTTTTATGTACTTATGCAAATTAACCCCTCCTTCTCAACCAATTCCCTTTCCCACCTAGTAGCTATTTCATCAATTTTGATGTCTTGAAAAGTCTATCCCAGAGCTTTTGAGCAGTTCTGATCTGGACTCATTTCTTTCCAGATCTCTTACACAGCTCATCTCCTAGGATCTCTGTTAATGCTATCTTGAGAATTCCCTTTGTTGCTTTTAGAGTCCATGCTTTAGGAAGGCTCTGTTTTTTCTCTCTTTTGGTTTATTACTGTGTTTCGGTGAAGTATACTTTTTAGTACTTCTCAGAGAAAGGATATATTAAAATAGTTAATTGGAAGGCCATTAGGCTGAGATGGTTCCCATGCCCTGGATTCCCACATAGGTAAACTGAAACTCAAAATGAATAGAGATAGCCTAGGAAAACTGAAACTTAAGCTTATTCAGACATTCAGCCTGTAATTTTCATATCATTCCCCTATTTTCCATTTCTGTTTTTCTTTTTTCCGTATTTTCTGGGAAAGTTTGTCCAATTTTGTCTTCCAATCATTGTATTCTTTATTTGTGCTATCATATGTTAATTTCTAAAAGCTCTTATACGCCCTTTGAATACTCAGTTTTATAATTTTATGTTTTTATTACAGTATCTTCTCATTTCTCTTAGGGTATTAATCAGTTCTTTTCCCTTTGTGAAGTTTTATTCTTCCTGTACATGTTTGTTTCCTCTGATTTGTTGTTTTTTTTTGGGAGGGGGCATTTGCTGATTTTGTTAAATGTCCCTTTTATCTGATGATTATTGTTTGTTCATATTAACAGTAGGGCATTAAAATATTGATTGGCAACTTTGTAAGTATATTTGTAAGTATAGAGAGGTTTGTTTTTTGGAGACGAAGTCTCGCTCTGTCACCCAGGCTGGAGTGCAGTGGTGTGATATTGGCTCACTGTAACCTCTGCCTCCCAGGTTCAAGTGGTTCTCCTGTCTTAGCCTTCTGAGTAGCTGGGCACATGCCACTACACCTGGCTAATTTTTGTGTTTTTAGTAAACACAGGGTTTCAACATATTGGTCGGGCTGGTCTCCAACTCCTGACCTCAAGTGATTCACCTACCTCAGCCTTCCAAAGTGCTGGGATTACAGGAGTAAGCCACTGCACCTGGCTGAGAGATATTGTCTCTGTAGAATGGTCTGGTTGAGTGCTTCCTTGGGGGACCCTATATCAGCATCTTTAGGTCTTTCCTCTTGGGCTGCTCATGCGCTCCACTGAAGACTCTTCTAGTGTCCTGCCAGTGCTCTGGTAGCTGAGTCAGGGAGAAGGTGGGCATTTCTACAGTAATTATGAAAAACTTTCCCCCTCTCTTCTTTTAAGTGCTCTCAAGTTTCCTTGTCATCTACCAGCCCTGCAACCCACTGTTTTACCTTCTCTAGAGGAAACTTCTCCAGCCTTCTTTCAAAGTGCAGCAGGGATAGTTGGGAATGGGGACATAGGAATCTGTTTCCTAAACAGACTTTCAACCGTTTGTTTCCTCTTTTCCAGAGAAATATGATGCCTTGAATTCTGAGCCTTTTGGGAGTTTGTGATTAAAATTGAACTTGGATTTCTAGGATGTGCTAAATCAGTTATGCCTATCTACCTCCTGTCCAGCTGCTAAACCCTATCCTTGTTTCTAACACAGCTACAAGAGAGAACAGTGCTCAATTCATGTGTTTAATTCATCATCTGTAACCAGAAGCATCACCAATTCAATCTCAAGTATCGGTGAGAGCAGTAAGATATTCAGAACAGAAATAGTAGTCATGTTATAGGCCACAGCAGTCAGATCATATCTGGAGCAACATTTTCCATTCTGAGTAATGTAATCTGTGTTGACAAATTATATAATGACTAGAGAAGAGAGATTGCAATAGTTTAAGATGCAAAACCAAGTTAAATGAGAAGCAACTGAAGGAACTGTTGATATTTCTCTAGACCAAAAAGGCCTCTAAGATGCTGTGATCAAAATTTGAATGCAGTTAAGGTGAATATCCATAGGCCATAATATCAATTCTCTATTCAAAGGTTTTGGAGGGGTGAGAACACTACAGCTACCTTTAAATGTATATTTATGTACATATGTATGTATGTGTGTATGTGTATATATACACAGAGAGAATGAGAGAGAGAGAGAAAGAAAGTCTTGCTGTTGCCCTGGTTGAAGTGTAGTGGCACAATCTCAGCTCACTGTAACCTCCACCTCCTGGGTTCAAGCAATTCTCCTGCCTCAGCCTCCTGAGTAGCTGGGATTACAGGCATGTGCCACCACACTCAGCTAACTTTTGTATTCTTAGTAGAGGTGGGGTTTCACTTATGTTGGCCAGGCTGATCTCAAACTCCTGACCTCAAGTGATGCACCTGCCTTAGCCACCCAAAGTGCTGGGATTACAGGTGTGAGCCACAATGGCCGGCGGCTCCCTTTAAATACTTAGTTGACTCTTGTATCACAAGGAATTAGACATTATGTTTCTTTTCAAACAACATAAAAGTGATAAGTGAATCAAGTGAAAGCAAAATACATTTTGGCTCAGTGTAAGGAAAACCTACAATAAGCGTCTAAAACATAAATGGGACCAAGTCGATAATATAAACATGTGAACTGGCTGGACAAAGATACTAGCAAACTGAAAGTGCATGTCATGTAGAGAGTGATAGAGTGAGTAGTAGTATTGAAAAGGTCAAGATTTTCAAAAGAACTCATATTTTGAGATTTATTTATAATATTCCAATTTTTGGACATTATTTTTGAAAATTTCTTGTCTTATACCAAACGTATGGGCACGATGAATTTACCCCATGTGACTCCTGTTTGTGACTTCCCTAAGGCTTAGGTCTAACACCCCAAAGTTATCACTGGAATTGTCCCAGTCAGACTTGGCTGCTCATGTATCAGGCATAATAGCGAGAATACAATTGAACTAAATAATGTCTAATTGCCTTTTCACTTCAGAAAGTCTAACTTGAAATGTAATTTTTTAAAAATGTAGTTATCCATGGAGTAACTGTGCCCATTGCATGATCTGCAGTCTTTACTTTTCCTTCTTGTGCCTTTTGCTGTTTTTGGTCACTTAATATCACTGTGTAAAGCATATACCTTGTGCTATGCATATGTGGCAACTTAAATGTGGCTCTTTTAAAAGAATCATCCAAGAATGAGGCAAAATTGCTAGCCAAACTGATTTTAAGTGTTACTTGTTGTTTTCCATAATCTACATAGTCACCATATCCCCAAAGAAGTTGTATGATATAATGGAAAAATAATATATGCATGGTGGATTTACACTAATCATAATTTTAGAAGCTAGAATATACATTTGAGGCCATAATCCATTCCTCTAGTTTACATTTGAAAATATTGAGACCTAAAAGAGTTAAATGACTTGCTCAGTTGTACCCAGTACATAATACCTGGTGTTGGGTAGAGTTAGGGAAGATAAGACATGATCTTGTTCTGAGGAACTTTACAATCTCAAATGACAGGACACCACACACATCTATTTGAGCAAGTTCAGGTTTAGAAAATCCAAAATAATGTAATTATATTTTATTGAGATTATTACTGAAAGCTTAGGAATTCACTTTCAAAATGAAAAGACAGATACTATGGAACTTGACTTTAGGGCACACCCCATGTTGAGTGTCATTCCCCACACTTTCCAGTTCTCCATCTCCTTCCTGCCATTAGTTCTCTGATGGAAAATTTCACTATCGAATAACTAATAGTTATTAATAACTAATAGTAAATTAGGAGTGAGGAATTTATGAAAGAGTACTAATGAAGAGTAAATGGTAGCTACCAAGTAATTAGTTTACAACTAATTAAGCATTATAATGAATGTCCCCTTACATTGAATAAGGAGGCATTGAACATTTTTTTAATGAGTTCTAGTGCATTTCGCTCCACTTTCCATAATGTAGTGTTAATTCTTTCTATACAACCTTGATTTCTTTTCATAAAGAAAATGTAGGAAAATATAGAAAACATTGATCTTTTATCTCTATAAATACAGACACTATTCAGGAAACAATTACTAAAAGAATGGAGTTCCAAATTTTAATTCATCTTCTTCATAAAAAGTTAAAGACATAAATATAAAAGGACTAAGTTCATTATTTTACAAGCAACAGTCTTATGACTGGAAAGTTTAAACATGTACAAAAGTAAGTGACATCTTATGAAAAGAAGATGCAAGCTTTGAATTTTAGTGTTACATTTCTAAATGATCTTCCAAAAAGCTATGTGGAAGGTATTAGTCATTGTAGGAAACTGAAAGGTATAATAGGATGGAATAAGGATCACATTTTTCTCTTTGAGGTGATTTATATTTAAATGAGTTCTCCATAATCCTTTAAACTGAAGTGCAAATTGGTTATCAAAGTCCTTTGCTGTAAGGGTTGTTTTACATAATAATGAATTTTACAGAGTTCCTCAAAGGGAAATATTGATTTAGGCAATATCACAGAATATTTCAGTCACAGTAACATGTTAGTGCCATAGACAGCATATAAAAACTTTCTCAAATATGATTTTTTTTTGTTAAAATGTGTAGGCAGTACCTTTCTGGATAGAAAATACATTTGTGATAGAAATTTTTAGTTGAAAAAATTTCATTTAGTCTATCATTCCTCATCTACCTTAACAAGTGTTAGCGCGAGTCAACCATGTGCTAGGTACATCGCTTGTGTGTTTTTTTTTTAAATGGGCTGTATGAAAGTAGGAGGAAATGTCCATTTGCCTGTACATGTGTGTGTCACTATAATCCTTAACTCCAATTATTATATTTTTAACTCTGTGCTATATAATTTATATATGCTGCTTTGTTCATTACTCACCATGTGAGGCAGCCATCAGTATCCTCATTTTATAAATGAGGAAATTGTGTATGTTGTATGTGATGATTTGAACTAGAGTTTATTTCTCTCATCCATTGTGCTACACTCCCACTTCAAATCTGCTGCTTTTCATTGTTGAGCCCTATACGGCTCACCTCCAAAGGTAAGCTCCAGCACTCACCCCAGCGGTAAGAGTCAATAAACTGGCAGGCTCCTGTGTGTGGTAGCTCAGGGAACCTAGGTTCCCATGAGTTCTCATCATTTACGTGTTGCCCAGATAGGCTTACTTTACTTCAGTGAAATCCTGGGACAGAGCCCTGGGGAGAACCTGAAATTGAGGCTGTAAATGTGAAAGGGCACTGAATTCAGTAACAAGCCCTGTGTTTGAGACCCAGGTCTATCACTAACTAGATGTACAGGTCTAGAAAAATCAATTTACCTTCTTGAGCCTTTGTTTTCTTATCTGCAAAATGAAGAGGTTGGATTTATTAAGGGCTTTCACACTGTATTATTTATTTATTTTATAAGAAGTAGAACTCTTCCAGCAAATTGTCTTATATTGAATGCCAGTATGTAAACAGATACAGGGAAGTTAACAATGGTCAGAGCAATGGCTGGGTTTTGAAGAGGTATGAATCTGTCTACTTACTGGATATCTTCCTAATCCCCATCTTAACTCCAAGGAGGCTTCTTGTAGAACACGCTTTTCAAACTGTGGCCTACCACCAAGTTTATACCAGTTCTCATATACTGTGACTCAAAAAATATCTGTAGCCATATGAAAAGAGCATTAGACTTGTACTAAAAAGGAGCTGGGTCAGGGCTGATAATTCAAAGGACAGAGGCTATTAAATTGTAAAATACATAATCAAATAACTTGGCCTGTAGGGGCCAGGGGCATGCCTTAATCTTGAGGTTCCTGAACTTGGGTACTGAAATTTTTCCAGGGTGGCAGCAAAGGCAGGAGTTTGGTATTATAATAATTTTTGAAACTTGTCAAATTTTGCTGTAGTTAATTTAATTATATATGAATATTACATTATCCTGATGGCATTATTCTGTTAATTGATTTTATTTTCTGAAAGGTTACTTGATATTGAGATAAACTTTCAATTATGACTCAACTACTGTGGATTATACCATCAAAATATTTTTCCTTGCACTTTCTTTTTAGTATGAATCTTAGAAAAATTGGTTCATGTACACTAAAAGTAAAAAAAAAAAAATCCTATTTCATCATTGCAACTCTTGGCTTACGACACTGTTGATATATCTGTAGTAAACGCTGTTAAACTCAGCCAGCGTCTCCCTGGCCCTGTACTGTCTCTCTGATTGACAACATTTCACTGGTTTAATTCCCACCTGTCTGTGACCACGGATCCTTTTCACTTACCTGCCTCCGCCTTCTGCTGTTTCTCAATCTTCTCCAGGCGCCCTAGCAAGGAGTCAATTTTAGTTTTGATCTGGGTTAATTCTTTCTTGATGGTCTGTAACTCATCTGATTTCACTGGAAAGGAGAAAG
Organism: Cacajao melanocephalus; assembly: GCA_963573385.1. Lineage (NCBI taxonomy): Eukaryota > Metazoa > Chordata > Mammalia > Primates > Pitheciidae > Cacajao > Cacajao melanocephalus. Next base: position 11,899 of record CAUYLG010027364.1, on the reverse strand, counting down.
ATGAAAGAAAACAACAGAGCATCAGATGCACCATAACTCACCTAGGACCCAACTCACAGGCACCCTGTGTTTTCTGAAGTCTGTGTCAAATCACATAGGACATTTTTCAACATTATCAACTTCTCGTTACTTCTAGAGATCCTGGAATACTGGATAATTTTGCCAAATACACATAGGGATTCTCAGTGACACGAGCATTTAATCCTACATCTTTTGACGGAAGGTTATGGAAATGGATAATGAAATTTAGAAATATTTTATAAAATAACCAAATGATGCTAAATTAAATTTTAGCAAATAGAGTAAATCTGCAATGTGAGAGGGATTCAGATGAAGAAATAATTAAATCATGACAGGTATGTTAATACTACTTTGAGGTACTATGTTGTAATATATATTTCAGCAGTCAGTGATACTTTAACCCAGCTCCTTGAAGATTGGAAACCAGGAAATAAAATTTATCCTTTAAAGAAAATGTCTTTCTAGCTCTCTCAAAGTTGCTATGAAGCTTTAGTCTTTCTAACAAAAAATAAGGCAGTGGGTTGTGCATGCCTCCTTCTAAGCCCTGGGCTTGATGGAAAGGAAAATCACTGAAGTTCCCATTGATATTTTCAATAGTACTGGTTCCCATGCTAGATGTTTAGAGTTTAGTATAGTTTCAAAGAAAAAAAATGGCGACTAACGTAAGACTGACACATTTCATTTTGCCAAGTATGGATGCTAAAAACAACAATAAATAGCCTACTATTGACTATAGTAATTATTTTGTAAGAAAAAAGGGCTTAAGGAAAGAATAATCTCATATTTCAAAGATAATTCTTTAAATAAAATATATTTGTAAAAAATTTACTGCACTATCCTTATTTTTCTGAGAACCATTTCAGTTTTACCAACTTTTCATTACTTCTAGTGATCCTGAAATCCTGGATGATTTTTGCCAGTTACAGAAATAGAGATTCTCAGTGACATGAGCGTTTAATCCTAAACCTTTTGACTGAAGGTTATGTAAATGGATAATGGAATTTAGAAATATTTTGGATCCACAGCTATCAGAGATTGAAGATTTTAAAGCTATCACTATGCAACAGCTACACCTGCCTCCAAGCTTTTATTGGGTGGACTGGCAGTATTCACACCTCAGTCAAGAGCCAAGTTTCAAGATCTTGGACACATTTGATTCCAGTCTGTGTTTCTTCTGTCTCTTTTCCTTCAGGTTTCTAATCGTCTCAGAGTAGATATTCCCTGGAAATTTCTGAGGAAATTAGAGTGTTTAGCTTGATTTTTAGTCTTCAGACTTTTTTTGAAAAAATAAAAAAATGCAATCTGTTTGCTTAAAATAGAACTATTTGTCAATTAAGATAAATGATGTAATATACATAACATGTTATGGATCAGAAACACTGAGTCTCAAGGGAAGAACAGATTTTTATATAAAAATGAGAAAACTTTTCCATTGTGAAATCAGATTTTCTTTTTAAAGCAGACTTTTATTTACTGTGTAAAGTAGTTTGCAAAATAAAAACTGCAAGAAGCATGGGCCCTCTGGAGTATCCCTATCATGAACTACTAAACTGAAAGTAGAACAGTGTAAAATAGAGAATCACTCCTTATGTCAATTACTTCAAAGACATCAAAATACCATTGTGGAATTGCAGCTAAATTTGAAAAACATCATCTGTCACAATTGCAAATTGATTCTGCTTTGAAGAATGGTACTCATTCTCTTTGATGAAAGCATATGTAGTTTTACATAAATGTATCAAATGTAATAGAAAATATTTTATCTTATTACATTTCAATGCAGAAGAAATAGGACTACGGCTGAAAACTAACAGAACATATTTCTTAGCAACTAGAGCTACTGCTTAGCCCAGGAATGCAGTTGACTAATTTAAATTTACGTATTGCCTTAAAAAAACATAAACCAATAAACCACTACTACTCCTCTTTATAGAAACTATATTAGAAAACAATTAGAAATACAGACTCATCTGGCCGGAACTTAGAAGTCTCCAGGGAGCCAAGGTTTCGTTTAAGTCTAGACTCATGTCTAGCTCTGTAAGAACATCTTTCAGATCACAGCTGGATTATTATAGAATTTGAGTCTAATAAGCTAATGTTGCTCAAGAAACAATGCTCAGATAAATGTAACATGGAAATCTGGAGAGATCCTGTCAGTTCTTTCCTGGACCCTACTAGAAAATGCTGAAATGAGTTTCTAACGCTATGCAGGCTGCTCAGTTCCTCTTTTAGAATGGGGAGCAGCAAATGCTCATCTAGGTCCTGCAAAGCAGGCTCTACAAATAGTCTTGGCTGCCTCTTGAGCAACTGTAGGAGTCGTTTCCTCATCGCACTTCAATGTCTCAGTGCTATCCTTGGAAGAGGCTTGCCCCTTACATGGTCCAATTAGCCTTAGTCCACCTTCTACTGTTTTTCATGCAGAGTCACTACCTATATATGGGGTATGATTTGTGCTGCTACATCTGATTTCTAGATGGAATGCCTGGAATGAGCCACCTCTACCTCTGGTGTACTGCTCTTTCTAACTCTCCTCTGCTTTCATTTTCTACTTTTCCCCCTCCTGTTAACAATTTCTCTTGTGCACAGTGAATTACATTAAGTCCCTGTTTTTGCTTACTCGTCTCTAGTAGTTGAGTATATATACATACATTACAGGTATTTTAGAAGGCATTGGTTAATACTTTCTTCAGAGGAAAAAATATATTTTGCTCTTTTTCTCTAGATAAACTTTACCACAAAAAAATCTTGTCAAAAATTATCCACAAAAGCAAACGTACTGTCATAATAAAAACCTCTGGTGGTTTTGTTGAAGACAACTGATTTTTCTATGGTGGATTATAGGCCTTGAATTTAGAATTACAAAACAAATTCAGCAAAGTGATAAACTTTAAAAATTACAAAGTTCCTAGGACAAATTACTTTAGCTTATTTTTAGGCAAGAAAAATACTAGAGAAATAGAAGTCAAGTTACCCCATACAGATAATCTTATAATTTTCCTAAAGTATCACTGTAGTATTTTTGTTTCAAAAACCATAAGTTGCATTAAGTCATTTCAGATCTGCTTTCTCTATAGAGTTCATTGATTTGGTGCTATTACATCCTGATACAGTTGACAAAATGATTGCGTCTTCTGCTGTGACATGAGATATAATCTAAAAAGAATATTAGGCACATGGGATGATACCATCTGTTTATATAAAAAAATGCATTTCTGACTTATGTAGTAAAAAAATATTTCAATTTAATAATCTTTGGGTCAAGTCTATTCGAGGTAAATAAAGAAGCTTCAGCTAACTGTCTAGATCGGTGGATCTTAGAGTGATTTTGCTCTGCAGAAGAGATTCTGCTGTGTCTGGAGAGATGTTTTTGCTTGTTATGACTTGGAGCAGGTGGTGCTATTGGCTTCTAATGGGCATTTAGTATGCTCAACATCCTGCAATGCACAGGTTAGCCCATACCACTCCACAGAGTTATCTGACCCAAAATGCTGATCATGCCAAACTATAGAAACTGCTCTAGATAACTATGTAACTTCCCTTACCAATACTGTGCTTCCTATCAAATATTTAGAAAACTGAAAAATGTTTGTAATCATGTGGACTTTGACAATAAATCACATTTTGTTATTATTTTCCCCAGCAATTAATACATTATTTGAATGTCAAAAATAAAGAAATATAATTTGCATGGCACTTAATTTATAAATCACTTTTAAGTACAGTATTTCAATGTTAAAGAGAATCTAAAGATGAACATGATTTTCCCAAAATCACATGATATGCCCACGTAAGAGTTCAGGCTCAAACCTAGATTTTCTTAATTTTAATTCTACACTTTTTATTGTGCCATGCAGCTTCAGTTGATGTGAAAAATATGATCGTCAGTTTCAGTTCTTTCCTTCACTATGAATTAAGGAACCACTGTGTTTAATTCAATAACAGTCAGGAAAAGAAAAGGAAGGTTTCTAGAAATCTTTATCATGATCACTTCAACGCATCTGCTCTGATTTTATCTGTCTCTTTCTTTTTATATATACAAAAAGTCCCAATAATAAGAAAATGAACAACTGGCCTGAAGTTACAGGACAGGTGATACCCTTGTAACATAACATATAATACAAATTCTAAGCTAATTTAGTATGACAAGGCTAATTTGCTAGTCTTGGAAGTAATTTTCAAAAGCCAAACTTTAAGGTAGTTTGCTAAAATAAATTGGAGCAACTGATTATTACCCACCCTATAGATGAAATTTCCTAGAATAGGGAATTACATATATATGCATATACAGTATGTATTCATAATACCTATGCCTACATACATCTATACCCATTTTTTTTGAAAGAAAATAAAATGGAGAAAGTAGATTTTATTCAATAAGTATTCATTAAATGCCTACTGTCTGCATCTGTTCATCTTGCATTTCATTAGTAGCTGCATGTATATAATTTCATTTATTCCAAATATACAAATCAGAATTGTTAAACTTACTTTTGGATTTGAACGGTGAATATTGGAGAAGTTAAGTCATGTGTTTCAGATTGCTTAGCAGGCTGGGCCTAGTGGCTCAGCCCATAATCCCAGGGCTTTGGGAGGCTGAGGCAGGAGAATCGCTTGATTCAGGAATTTGAGATCAGCTTGGGCAACATGCTGAGATCCCCATCTCCACACACAAAAAAAATAAGAAAATAAGCCAGGCATGGTGGTGCATGTCTGTATTCTTAGCTCCTCAGGAGGCTGAGGTGAGAGGATAGCTTGAGTGTAGGAGTTCGAGGTTACAGTGAGCTATGCATTCATGCCACTGCATTCCAGCCTGGGTGACAGAGTGATACCCTGTTTCTAAAAAAAATTTTTAAAATGTTCTTTAAAAGAAGATTGCTTTAGCAAAGAGGCAACAATTCAAGTTTAGAGTGGGCTGCCTGACTTCAAAGCCATGTGTGTTTAGGTCCTACCCTGCTATCCCCCAGTGCCCATCATGAGCTTCTCATCATAATTAACTGTCTCCCTGGTCTCATGGACTCTATAGTGACTGAAAATAAATATGTAAGTAATTTATTACATATAGAACATAAAATACAAAAAAATAATGAGAAGTAGTGAAAATCTTCTGTCACTTGGTAATGAAATTATCTCCCATTTTTTTTCTGGTTCCTCCTGCTTCCAACCAGACAGTAAGAGCCTGAAAATGAAAGATCATGTCTATTTTGTCTATGGAATATCAGTTCCTCATGGGTCATGTCTATTTCATTCATGGAAAATTAATATCAGGTGCCTGTCTGTGGTAGGTGCTGATTAATTGAACTTGTGTCAAGTATGTGGGCAAAGAGAAAAGATAAATTAGTTTTGATGATAAGTGATTGAGAAAATAATCATAAAAGAATAGGTCTTTGAGTTATGACTAAAAAGATAATTTAGATGTTAGTAAGCAAAAACAGCCTTGTAAGTAATAGAAGTAGTAGATCTCAAATTGTGTAGCTTGAAAACACACGTCACACTGATTTCTTTTAGACCCTGGAGTGTAGGCCAGAATTTGTCTCCTTGTTTCACTGACTGATGCAACATGTTCTGTAACTAATTGTCTCTGAACTGTAGCATTTCTAAAGATGTGGCTCAAAGTCAAATATAAAATGCAAAAAGCAAAAATAATAGTGATCTCACATTTCACAAATGTTTAGAGTATACTCTGTGTAAAGCATAATTAACTTGAATGAATTTCTAACTAAAAATAGATTAGATGTGCATACAAATAGCTATGACATGAAGCAGAAGAGTGTAAATCCCATAATAAAAAAAGGGGAACAACTGGCCTGAAGTTAGAGGACAGGTGATGCCCTTGTAACATAGAGGGTTCTAAACTTGTTCTTATAAGAAGAGAAAATTTATTAGACAACACACACAAAGAAGGAAGATGGTGTGAAGACAGGGGGAGTTGATGGTCATCAACCTGTCAAGGAGAGAGGACTGACACAGATCCTTACCTCACAGCCATCAGAAGGAACCAAGCCTTCTGACACTTTGATCTCCAACTTCCAGCCTCCATCATTGTGAGAAAATAAATTTCTGTTGTTTAAGCCCCCCAGATTGCGGTACTTTGTTATGGCAGTCCTAGCCAGCTAATGACACTCATCATATAGGTTTCCTAAAATATCATTTTGAGCAGGTAGCATTTTGCTGAGAATTTTTTATCTTGCACCTGCAAGAAATCCAAACCCTTCAATATTCTGCATAGTTTTTCATTATTCTTTTACCCAATTTTACATCTTGTTTAATCATAATGTCCTCAGTTTATTAACTGACATTCCTAGCAATAAATATTACTTCATATAATATTATTTTTACTATTTATTATCTATTAAGACTTTTGTAATAGCTGACACTGTTCTAAGAGCTCTACATGTGCTAGCTCATTTAATCCTCACAACAACTCTACAGAGAAGGCAGTAAGATTATCATTCCCATTTTATAGACGAGGAAACTAAGGCACAGATAATAAATGGCTGAGGCACTATTGGTTTATAGGTGCAGCAATTTTATATTCTGTGCTCTTAGCTGCTCTAATAGTAGTAGTAGCAATAATTAAACTCATTAAACATTACTATGTGCCTAAGCATTTTATATACATAAATAGTTTAATTCTTAAAATCACTGTTGGATACACAGTATATTATTTTCAATTTCCAGACAGAAATTAGAGGTATGGTAAAGGATTTCCCCAAGGCTACCATGGTAGTATGCTGTGGAACAGACTCCACCCCAGGCATCCGAGAGCAAAGCCTCTGTTCTTCTTGACCCACATCCTGCCTCCCAGAAAGCAAATCTCTCTCATTTTGTCTTTTCAAATCCACTGGTTCTTCTAAACTCAATTCAAAATCCTCTATTAAGCTTTCTCTAACCTCTCCAGCCAATAGTACTTTCTCGCTTTAAAAATGTCTAAAGCGGAATATATTTTGCCTAGGATAATGGATGGATGGGAATATTTAATGGTATGTTGCTGAGTATTAATATTATTTCTCTGGTTGATGCTTTATCTCTGTATTTCAATCACATGCTTTTGAGGGGAGGGACCCAAAATAAGAAAGCTTTCTTAGCACTGGGGATAAATTCTCAATTTTGACTTTAATTGAACTGTCTTTAATTTCCTGTTTGATGCTTTAGGGCATTGATATTAGTTTGCCACCTATTCTGTCACTGAAAGTGCATTGACAGGTCCGCAAAGGCATTCAAACTTACTAGAGTCTTTATTGTTAGACATTAGAATTTAAATTAATTCTTTAAAGAAATTGATTTGATAGCATATTTTTTCCAGAGGGCACCAATTTTTCCACTTAGACACTACAGCTAAAGCTCACTGATATTCATGTTTTCTCTTTGGTAAAATGCCAATCTGCAATATCACATTTTCTTTATTTTATGACTCTATGATGTCAGGACAGGACAAGTTGATAAGAGTTTTAGTTCAATTTGGTTTGAAAAGGGAAAGAAATACCTAGTGGCAATCTATTTATTTAAAGCAATCCATTTAAAATGCTTATCTTTGGTAAATTACCACATTAATATATTTTTCTTTATATAGTTCTCAGCAGAATTCAATCATATTACAAATTATGAAATAAGAAATGAAAATTATCCAAGCTATAACATTAATTTCCTCTTCTGAACTTGCCAAACCATTAATACTGGCAAACAGTTATTAATAAAAGAGTAAGATATATACCTTAGTAAGTCTTTATTCAGATTATATCAATATTAACATACTATATTTTAAACTTTACTGAACTTTTTCATTTGTGATTTGAGTTTGAAACTTTTATTTCCAGGAAGCAACCTAATTATGAAAAGTAATATCAATTAATGAATATTTTGTATAAATATATTGTATAAATATTAATAAATATATTGATATATACAATATATATTGTATATATTAATATAATTGTATAAATAATATTTATACAAACACATATATATTTTATATACATAATATAATCTGCCAATATGCTCCTAAAAAGAATATTAAATCATGATTCTAGTTATGCTTGCCAGTGAATTATAGATAACTTTTTATTACTGTTTCACTAAAATAACACTAATTAATAGTTTACTTTTGTGACTTGAGCTCTAAATGTATAGAAGTATATGAAATAAATAGATCAGTCTGTTGTCTTTCTATGATAACAGGGGGCTGGCATCATGCTCAAGTACATCATGGTTGGCTGCCCCTGTTTCTGGGTAATCTCTGGGATGTGACTGACCATTGACATTGACCACTACACAGAAACTCTGCTGCATGGCTGCCTTGGAGTAGGCCCAGGGGCTCCTCTTCTCTACTATGTAAACCAGGCCCACCAAGCTCCCCAACTCAAGTATCTTACTGGGGTTGTACCTATAGCCTATGGCTTGCTTGTCTCTCTGCAGTAATCCTTTAGAGCTGTCTTACTGATGCTGGCAGCCACATGACTGTTCTACCTCCAAGCTTAGATTTAATCCTCAGGATAAATCTTTTAAAGTGATTTTCCCCAGTGTTTTATTTGAAACATTTCCTTTTGATTTAAGCTCAATATAATAAAGACACATCACTTAAAAAATTTAAGTAAAATTAACACAATTATAATATGCTGAATAGATTTTAAATGATCATTTGTCTTGATTATCCTTACAAAAATCTTTATATCCCAAAATTTATCTTTCTACCTATTGCTTATCTATACCTTTCAGAGTAACGAAGATACTCTAGGATTCACAGTTCCAAAGAATGATTGCTGCTAAAAAATAAAACACATGATATTTCTTTCAAAGCATCTCTGGTTTGTATTTAGTAGTCCAATTTTCAGATTTAGCCTTTTCTCAAGACTATCACATCTTACCCCCACCCCCCCAAAAAAACCCAGAAAGAAAAGATGGAATTAAACCTCATGTGTGATTTACCATTGCATTTAAGAATAGATGTTACATGTTGTAATGGTTACAAACTGTAAAGTCTCTTCACATTATTTCTCCAAGTAGCTGACTTTGGCAATTTGTCTTTCTAGAAAAACCACTTCATTGTTTATTTATTCCAATGTAAGAAACAAGTCACTGAAATTTTCAATGCTTGGAGACTTTTGAGAGATAAAAACTTGTGCATACTCCACATTGGGGATGACCCAACCTCCAACAAGTTGCTGCAGAAACTCCTTTTCTTTTATTACTAAGACTCAAAAAGGAATTCATATTTACCTATCTACAGAATAGATTCATGAATACATAATTACATAGAAATCCATAAATCTATTTAGTGTGCTATTGAAGTTCTCTTAGGTCCACAAAGCTTGTTGAGTGCGCCAAACTTTAGCTTTTTCAGAAGCATCAGTACCTTCCTGCATCTTGAACTATTTTTTTCATGCTCTCATGTAAAAACAAAGTATTTCGATAGCAATTCTTTCTTAGTGCTGAAATAAAAGGCATTGTTCTACAGTAGATAGCACATAGGTATAAGAACTAAGAGACCTAGGTTCTCCTTCTGGCTCTACTGTATCAGCTATATGACTTTCTATGTTTACTCATTAATAAAACTGAGATAATAGTATTTGCCTACTTGTATTAAATGGTTGGGATGCAGAGTAAATCCAAGTCCCTACAGTGGCTTCCCAAGCTCCACTGGAACTTGCCCTGTGTCTAACTCTTTGACCTTATCCCCATCTAGACTTTCCCTTTCTGGCTCTGTGGCAGCCACACTGCCTTCCAATTATTGTTCCTTGACTATTCAACTTAAGGTCTCTGCACTGACCATTCTCTCTCCATAGAATTATCTGTCCCTGACAGTTTCAGGCTCACTTTCTCTTTTCCTCGCATTCTTTAGGTTTCTAGTCAAATGTCACCTCAATCAATGAAATATAGTGTTCCCAGCTTTCTCTATGTGTTTATTCTTTTACTTATTGATCAGCTTATTATCTGTTTCCTTTCTGATAAAAGGCAATCTCCAGGAATATAGGAAATTTTGTTACCCTTTCCTTAGGAATAACATTCTGACAACAAATTAAATTTTTTCTGAATCACTCCACATAAAAATTTAGCAGTGTGTTTAGTTGGAAAGTTTATATTGCTGCTTTTTACTAATTAATGTGAAACTATGCAAATATTATTTTACTTCTTATGATGTTAAATATATCTTTAGATACATATATCTCATAATTTATCATAGTATGGTAAATTATGATTTTAATACCTCTATAGTTTGCCTCTCTTAATTGCTAAAACATTCAAAACGAACTAATTTTGCATAATGTTTCTCTGAAATGACTGTTTATGCACTCCCTTTGGAAGTAAAATTATTTCTTCACTAAAAGCAACATATTATATTTTAAGACTTTAGTATAACACAAGCTCAGCTTAGTGCACAGTGTTATTTGCTCTGATAAAATAATTTTCAAATTGGTCCTGGGTTTTTGTTAGACATGTTTGTTTGTCTCCCCTACTGCAACACAGTATGGTGGAAAGCAGAGACCATTTCTTATCCATTTTATGATTTTCTAATACTTTATACATAGCAGGCACTTCATAACTATCTGGTTAACTTATTGAATATAGGCATTCGTGCCTATATTCAATAAATTTCTCTTCTTTAAAGAGAAATAAAATGAAGGACATTACTTACATTTAGAGCCTGTTGACCCACTGGCAGCAGATCTCGATCCACCTTTCATGGAGAAGACTCCTTTCCCTCTGCGAGTTGTTGTGACTGCCACTCTGGGGCGCTTCAGTGGAATTACTGCACGGGGAGGTGGAGGCACACGCCCGTGGTAATCAAATAACCTTTACAAAACATAAATGAGACTGAGAGTTGGTTTGATGCCCAAGAGTTCTATCAAATATGTGAAATGAATGGCCTGGTAGAAAATTTCAATAAATGGTTTCTTTTTGCTGCTGTTCTCTAATATTCAGATGTAGGTATTTATTGGCAGATGTAATTTTCACTAAGAAAATAGGATGCTAATATAATCTGTGCTTCCTCGGCTTTAGAGTGTGACCTCCAAGAGGAACTCATTTATAAGGTATGAAAGGACTAGGAGCTTTGCTCCAAAAGTACCATGCAATTTGTTGAAATTATGCTGACCTTCATTCCTAAATATATTTCTTTGCTTAGTAAAAGAGATTTATACTTCTTATGGACAGAAATATTCCTCTTACACATCAAACACTTATTAGCACATTAGTTTAAAAAATGAAAAGATCTTGAAGAATAGGAACAAAAAAATGAAATTACTGTTCAATCAGTAAACAGCTCAGAAAGAAAAAAAAAAGTAAAACCAGCTTAAAGAAAACAGCTATGAGAGACAGATCAATATGGTGCTTCAGCTCACTCTAAGAATCTTTTCAGTAACAAAAGCCTCCTCTGATTACAGATAAAAGGAGATAGTTTGAATGACATGGAGCTAGCATGAGGACAAAACTTTGTTAACTACTTACTGTGGGAAATATTTATCAAGATATCTTTTAATTATTCTGAGCATTTGCTAGGTGTGCAAATTGAGACTAGAGAGATATTTTTATAGTTAGATATTAAAAATGTATTTAACAACAAATCAATAAAAAATACTTTTGCTGAAAAGTAAAAAATGATATTTACCACAATCAATGAATTTCATTAAACAATAAAAGGAATCAAAGTGTAAGGGTTAACTCATTTATAAAAATATGTAATTCATAGATTCAAATGCTTCATATTATTTATACTGCATTCATATACACAACAAATTTTTTTTTTTTTTTTTAGAAAAAGAGAGGAAAGAAAGTGAGAGTGAAAGAAAGAAAGAAAAAGAATGTATGAGAGAAAGAAAGAGGAAGAAAAAGAGGGAGAGAGAACAGGATTCTTGTTCTACTGCCCAGGCTAGAATGCAGTCTA
>CAUYLG010027362.1:0-17555 GCA_963573385.1 Cacajao melanocephalus | reverse complement strand
CTGGAGGAACAAGATCCACAAGCCCCACACCAACCCTTGCAAGGTGAAAGGCCGCTGCGGCTCGGGGCTGGTGCACCTCATCCCTGCACCCAGGGGCACTGGCTTCATCTCGGCCTCTGTGCCCAAGAAGCTGCTCATGATCGCTGGTTATCGATGACTGTTACACTTCAGCCAGGGGCTGCACTGCCACCCTGGGCAACTTCACCAAGGCCACCTTTGATGCCATCTCTAAGACCTACAGCTACTTGACCCCCGAACTCTGGAAGGAGACTGGATTCACCAAGTCTCCCCATCAGGAATTCACTGACCACCTCGTCAAAACCCACACCAGAGTCTCTGTGCAGAGGACCCAGGTTCCAACTGTGGCTACAACATTGGGTTTTTATACAAGAAAAATAGAGTGAATTAAGCCTGAAAAAAAAAAAAAAAGACTGTTCTGCCTTGCTTCACTGCATCCACAGCCAATGAACTTTGAAGTATTACCAATGGCAAAACTGGTCCTCAGGCTTCCTGCCCAGCTATCCCCCACATGCCTGGCTATGCTCTGTACAACAATGCAAGGGGCAGTCTCAGTTTAAAACAACATTACATTGATTTATTGCTACCACTAATCATTTGTCAAAACTCCCAATGTGCTGGGCAAGACCATAATAGTCATGGTCTCAGATCTGAGAAAGAGTCCTTTCCTGAACTTCCATCCATACTTTGACTTTTGTGGGGTGAAAAACACCTAATGTGATTCTTTACAACCTATATATAGTTAAGTTCCTAGTACCTGAGGTCTATATCCAACTCTCTGGAGTGTATCTACCCTTCCTCAGCACTCAATAGTTGTAAATTAATAACTAAACGTAAACTTTTTTTTTTTTGAGATGGAGTTTCACTCTTGTTGCCCAGGGTGGAGTGCAATGGCCTTATCTTGGCTCACTGCAACCTCTGCCTCCCAGGTTCAAGCGATTCTCCTGCCTCAGCCTCCTGAGTAGCTGGATTACAGGCACTCGCCACCACGCCTGGCTAATTTTGTTTATATATTTAGTAGAGACGGGGTTTCACCATGTTGGCCAGGCTGGTCTTGAATTCCTGACCTCAGGTGATCCACCCAAAGTGCTAGGATTATAGGCACCGTGACTGGCCTTAAACATTTTTGAAGGTTTCTAACTTTCTATTAATGCTTTATCTACTTCATATATACACATATATTAGACATGAACTTATCTAAACCATTTCTGAATCTATGTTTCAGCCTGGATAAGCTAAAATATAACACCATTTAAAAAAGACTTCCCATTTTGTCCAGAACTTTCCTTTGCTGAAGGGACCCCTCACGGCTCCAGTGTTTTAGAATTTATACCATCTCAACTGCTATGTCCCCTCAGCCTTTTCTTTCTAGTCAGAGTAGCATGACCTTTTAAAAGTCTTTTTTTCTATACAATTCATTCAGCAACAGAGTCTACACATCATTATACTCTTCTCACTTAGAAATTCTGTTCCAATGGACTGGGTGCGGTGGCTCAATGCCTGTAATCCCAGCACTTTGGGAGGCCAAGACAGGCAGATCATGAGGTCAGGAGATTGAGACCATCCTGGCCAACATGGTGAAACCCTGTCTCTACTAAATAAAAAACAAATTAGTCGGGTGTGCTGACACGCACTTGTAGTCCCAGCTACTCAGGAGGCTGAGGCAGGAGAATCACTTGAACCCGGGCGGCAGAGGTGGCAGTGAGACAAGATTATGCCACTGCACTTCAGCTGGGCGACATAGCAAGACTCCGTCTCAAAAAAAAAAAAAAAAAAAAAGGGAAGTCTGTTCCAATGTTATGTTTTATATTGGACACATGGCATATAAAGTAACTTCAGAGCTGGTACCATCCTTTCAAATATATCATTCAGAAAACAGCAACATTTCTGCCTTCAAGTACTAGTATAGTATGCCCTGCCTTAGGTGATGCCTACCTGTCCATGTCTTCCAGATTATCCACTGGTGACCCCAGCCGATCACTAAGCCGTCGTCGTTCTGGTGTGCTAACACAGAAGTGGTCATTGCCAACAGTGATCCTTAAGCTCTGTTCCAAAGAGTCAGAACGCAGACCAGGAGAGCGTCTCTACAAAAGCAAAAGATAATATAGTCAGTCAATACGGTCAAGACGTTCCTACATCCAAAAACATTCTCCTCCCTACTCACAAAGTTAGCCAGGCATGGTGGCTCACGCCTGTAAATCCAACACTTCAGGAGGCTGAAGTGTATAGGCCCAGGCAAGAATGTGAGACCAGTCTGGGCAACACAGACTCCATCTCTATAAAAAGTTTAAAATTAGCTAGGTGTGGGGTGCATGCTGCACCATGGTCCCAACTACTCGAGTGGCTGAGGTGGGAGGATAGCTTAAGCTTGGAAGGTCAGGGCTGCAGTGAGCCATGATTGCACCCCTGCACTCCAGCCTGGGCGATGAGCAACTTTGTCTCAAAAACAAAAACAAAAAGCAACCTCGCAAAACTGGGGTTCAACAAGGTAAGAAATGTGGTTACGGTAAGACACTATTCCAAAATGTTGGGTACAGCCCCAACCCTGTTCGTGGGTGCCCTTAGTCCTGGCAGCGACAAGGGATTGATAAAAGGAAATAAAGACAAAGACACATGAGTAGAATTTTACAGCATGGGTCCAGGGTACCAACACAAGCGGCACCAAGTTCTGGTTTCCATACGCTTTTATTAGGTGCATATACTTGTTAATTGAGAGGTGGGGGAACAGGCAAGGGTGATCAGGGGAGGCCTTGAAACTATTGGGTGAGGCCTCTAGGCTAATGTGGGCAAGACAGCCAGGGGGAGAGGTGTGGTCTGCAGTATTCAGTAGCAGCTGTGATTCTTACGCAAACCTAGAACACTGAATTCCACCGCCAGTTGCTACCAAGGTGCATTTTATCTTCTGAGCCTTGAGGACACAGAGCACTCAAAATTACTCCCTATTCTGAGAACCCAGGCAGAGCCTGTGGCGTTCCATTCCGTAATCTCTGCCCTGCAAGGCTTTTCTTCCTTGCAACCCTCCAGATCTTGTGAGCAGAGGTCACCTCCCTTCTCAGAGATCGTGCACAAGTCCTCTTTACAAGACCCTCATGCCACCTTCATGTTGAGAAGGCATTCATGGGACCAAAGCAGTATTTCCTGCTCTGTAACCACCCCACGGTGTCCCAAGGTTTTACAGCGCTCTCAGATGGTCTTTACCTTAGGCCTCCTGTTGCCACCTGATTTCTATTTTACTGCACCAATATTTGATACAGCTTAGTTCGGGGTATAAACTTCAGTGTACAATAAGCAAAGCAAGCTTATAATTATTTAACTAGAAATAACATAGGTCTGCCCCTGGCCATCTTGACCCACACAAAAATAAAGCATTTTTTAAAAATTATCATTTTCTCTGACTCTCCTAAACAGTGACCTTTCATTCTTACTGGGCATGGGAAAAGAGAGGTCAAAGTCCCTGCTCTCAGAACCTACACATTTCTAGTGAAGGAGGTAAGCCAAAAACAAAACAAAAAAAAAGTACTTCTAATAAGTGCTATAAAGTCATTAAACATGGACTCATAAAAGGAGTTACTTCAGATAGAACGGTTAGAAAAGGCTTTTCTCAGGTGATAAACTGAGGCCTGAATGATGTTAGCCTTGCAAAGAACAGGTAGAAGGATGTTTCAGGCAAAGGAAAGAATCACCTCAGTATTGAGCTTGGTATGTTTTAAATAACAGAAAAGCAGCCAGTGTGGCTGCAAGCAAAGTGACAGAAGAGGAAAAGATAGGGAGAAACCATAGTCGGGAAATTTGGGTTTTATTCTTCGTGCAATTAACAGCTACAGGAGGGTTTTACACAGGATAGTGATCATCCGACTACATTTTTCCTCCAGATGCCTGCACAGCACACCCTCACCTCCTTCAGATCTTTATTCAAAAATCACCTTTCCAGAAGGCTGACTACTCTATCAAAAATTTTAACTTCCCGGGCCGGGCACAGTAGCTCATGCCTGTAATCCTAGCACTTTGGGAAGCTGATGAGGGAGAATCACTTGAGGTCAGCAGTTTGAGACCAGCCTGGGCAACACAGTGAAATCCCTCCCCACACTAAAAATTTTTTAAAAAAGAAAATCAGCTAGGATGGTGGTACACGCCTGTAGTCCCAACTACTCCTGAGGCTGAGGTGGGAGGACAGCTTGAGCTTGGGAGTTTGAGGCTGCAGTAAGCTATGTTCACACCACTACACTCCAGTCTCGGTGACAGAGCAAGACTACGAAACACACACACACACACACACACATTGTAACTCCCTTCTCTGCTTTATTTTAGTTCTTCTTAGTTCTTCTTAGTACTTAGTTACATTTAACATACCATGGCATTCATTTCTAACTTTATATTGTCTAACTCTCCCTGCTAGAATATTAACTCTCTATAAGGATAGGAGTTTTTGTCTGGTTTGTACTTTGTTGTATCCCCAGGGTAGTCCAGAACAGTGCCAAATACAAAGTAGATGCTTAATAAATAGACGTCAAATGTATAAAGTGAGGGCTTAAAAATCATGTTGATTTCTGTGTACAGAATAAACTGGAAGGTAGCAAGAGTGGAGTGCAAAGGAACCAAATCCAATAATCCAGGCAACAGATAATAGGGCTTAGACCACAGTGATGGCAGGAAGGCAGTTTTGGGGACATATTCCAGAGGTAAAGCTAACGGGTTAGACAGATGAGGTAATCTAACAAATTAGGTATGGGGAGATGGGAAATAATGACTGTTTCTGATGTAAGCATGGATGATGCTATTTACTAAAACAGAAAAGACCAGAGCAAATAAATTGTGCATTGGAAAAGAAAAGAAGGTTGGGGAAACAAGCATTCTGTTTTTGTTTCCTCTGTAGTGACTGTCACCCACCCTGGCACTGCTCAACTGAAAATCGTAACATAGTGACAAACAATTCACCCATGACCAAAGTACTCACAGTACTTAGATCCATGTTAGGGAGACACTCAAAAAAGTTGAACTTTGTTACTAAATTTTTAAAAAGAGGCCAGGCATGGTGGTGGGCGCCTGTAGTCCCAGCTACCTGGGAGGCTGAAGCAGAAGTGCTTGAACCCAGGAGGCGGAGTTTACAGTGAGCAGAGATCACGACACTGCACTCCAGCCTTGGCGACAGAGTGAGACCCTGTCTCAAACAATAAAAAGATGAACTAAAAATAAAACAAATCCCTAAACACCAGCCTCCATCTAGAGGATCTCTTGGAGTGGTGGTTATGGTTAAAAATCAGTATTATTTCTAAAACTAAACTTAATCTCATGCTCTGTTCCTCTACCAGTGAAACATAGCAGTTAAAATCATGGGTTTGGACAACCAGGGAGATCTGAGTTGAATCACAGCTCTACCACCTAGCCGTGTCACCTTGGTCGAGTTACTCAAACCTCTCTGGGTTAGCTCCTCAGCCGTACAACAAGGAATATTAACTGCCTCACTTCGAAGAGTTCTGAGGGTTTAAAGAATGTGTAAAGTGAAAGGCTAGGCATAATTTCTGCCACAGAACTCGATAAGAAGTAGTGGCTACGACAATGACCGTGGTTCTGCACACTTCATTCCGGAGAAGCAGCTCCAATTCATTTGAGCTAACAGTTTACACTCTAGACGTCTAGCCTGGTAGGGTTCAAGCGTCCCTAACTCGCCACCAAAAAACGAACATTTCAAAGGCTTTTTTTCCCTAAGATCCAGGTGGGGCAGCTCAGGTGTAAGGGGATGAAAACTACGGACCCCCGAGGACATGTCAACGCTCCAAAAAGTACCAAGGCACACGGTTTGGGCGAAATGCCCCTAGCCTTAGCAAACTTTCCACACCTCACCCGGCGGGAGAGAAACAGCTATTCCTAAGGAATGGGGCGCGCACTCCCGACCAGGCGCCCGTGCGCTCCCGAGTCCGTTATTGTGTCAACGTTCCCGGGTCTGACAGAAGCCTGCAGGCTCGTCATCCCCGAGGGAGTTGGCCCGAGGCTCCGCGCTTAGGACCCTGGCCTGGAGGCCCAGGGCGTTCCTGGAAACGGGAATTCCGGGCGAGGGAGCTGGGGGATGGAGGGAGTCCTGAACGAGGGGTGGGATTACCCGGCTGCCGCTGTCGCCTGGATGGTCTCCGCGGCCGTCCCGGGCATAGTCGGCGCGGGACTCCCCTCGGCTGCTGCCTCTGAAGCCTGCCGGGCCCGGCGGGAAGAGTCGTCGGCCCCGTGGTGGCGACGGGGAGCCGCGACGGGCTCGAGGCGGAGACGGGGAGACGCGACGACCCCGCGGCGGGGACGGTGAGGCCCGGCGGCCGCGGTGCCCTGAGGGCGAGCGGGGTCGACGAGCCGGGGTCCGCGACGAGGAGGAGCCGGAGGGCGGAGGCGGCGGTGAGCTGCGGCGAGCCGGGCCTGAGGAGGAGCCGGAGCTGCGGCCGCTGCGCGGGCCGCCCCCGCCGTCGTCTTTAGGCCGGTGGGAAGAGACGGAGGAGCGGGCGCTGCTGCGGTACATGGTTCTCGCAGCGGCGGCCACGGCGACAGCTCGGACCCAGGGGCGCCCTAGATGCAGGCCCGGAGCGCGCCGCCGCGGGTGCAGCCGCCGCCACCTCGACCGCTGCGCGCCGCCCCAGCAGCTGGAGCAGCCCCCTCCCCTCGGCCCCGCGTAGCCCGGGGGGCCCGGCCGAGCGCGCCCGCGCGGCCGGCGGTTGGAGAGCGCGAGCACGCGTCCGACACACCCCCCCGCCTCCGGGGTTCCCCGTTCCTCCACTCAGGGAGCGGCCGCAGGAACCAAGAAAAGTGGGGAGGAGCACAGACAACGGTACGAGGCTGGGCGAGGGGAGGGGAAGCGAAGCGCGCGCCCTGAGCTCGGCCCGCCCCGCCCCCGACCTCGCAAGATGGCGGCCGCTGAGCCACCCACTTCCCCTCCCCCGGCGGCCACGTGACCCCCGGGGCCTCCGCGCGGGGTGGGCGGGGCGGAAGGGAGGAATGTTCAGCCTGGTTTTCCCGGGATGCTCCAGGCCATGGGACTTGGCGGTTTGGAAACCCGGGGGAGGTCTTCGCTCTTTCCTGTCGCCCCTTAAGCCTCTTAATTTAGGAATGGACACTAAATGGTTGTAAACCATTCGTGAGAATATAAACAGGACTGAAAACATTAGCTTGTCCTAGGTTACGGACCTCGGCAAGAGCTCCCATCGAAGTCCCGTCCCCTGCGGAAGCAGCACGACTCACATCAGTTTACTTTCCAGTTTGCCAAATTTCTGGAGGTTGAAATTGAGGATGGGAGAGTGCGAAGTGGAGGTGGTGGACGAGAATCAAACCCCAAATAGGCATCAGTAAGTTTTCGAGCTGTTTTCTGACTAGTACTTGTGGTCATGGTGGAGGTCCCTCACTACCAGGGCCCCACAACATGACAGACTGGAGGCCTGGCGAGTTTTTTGTAGGAGATTCAGGCATGCCCCCTCCACCTGCCTAAGTCCAGAATTTTCCAAGATGTCAGTCTCGGGGCTCGGCATCCTAAATACAAAAGTGGGCCAGGTGCGCACTTTTATAATCCCAGCATTTTGGGAGGCCGAAGCAGGAGAATTGTTTGAGCCTGGGAGTTCAAGACCAGCCTGGGCAACATCGAAGGACCCCCATTTCTAAAACAAAAAGAATTGCCAGGTGTGGTGGCACGCGCCAGTACCCCAGCTACTCGGGAGATTGAGGCTGCCGTGAGGTATGATCATGCCACTGCACTCCAGCCTGGATGACAGTGACACCCTGTCTCAAAAAATACGTCTATGTATATACCCAATTCCATACGTTTTTATAATGGCATATACTCAGTAAAAATGTATGAAATTTTTACTTGTTGACTTTTCTTTCACCCAGCTTCACGTTTTATATAATTTATATAAAATAAGACACCAATAACTTAATGAAAAAAAAAATCTGCCTGAGGTGTATGCCCTGTCTTTATTAGCATATATATGGATTTTGGTTACCCATACTTTTATTGGGACCTAATAAATGTGAAGAAAATGTAAATCAATGTGTATAGATACTTGGAGTCAATAAATTTTAAATCATGTTTGTTTTATTCTGTATCAACTTTTCCTCCCCAATCTGTTTCTAATACTGAGTGTTTTTATCAAAGGAGCTGGGGCGTTTCAAGACGGGGAGAGGAGACATGGTGTATAATCAGAAAACTCTTCTGCTTCCCCTTCACACTTGCTCTATGCATAATTCTGTGTCCTGCACGAAATCTCTTGCAGATCCTTTCACTTTTCAAGTGTTTTTCAGTCACGAGAGTAGTCATATTGCAGAAGTGAAAACGTCTAGAACAGAATAACAAAACTGTAAACTTTATTCAGGCTGAAGGTTCTCCCCTACCCCTGCTCTTACCTGTTTCAGACTTGAAACTTGCTGTATTAAAGGTGGTATGGTAGGCTTCTTCACATCCCTACCTTTGCTCTTCAAAGTTTGCTCCTCCTCTCCCACTGGCTAGCCGCTATTTCTGACGCGCCTCCTCCCAGGAGAAAAAGGGATTGGAGGGAAAGAACACAAGACTTTCCTGGTTAGTGCAGGATGCTGTTATCTCCCAAAATTGGTTCCCTATGGACATGGAGGAATCACACATGTTGGCTTTTATCTCTTATGCACCTTTGTGGACTTTTTTAGAATTCTCTTGCTGGGAGCTAGGCAGTGGTCCTCCTCTGGTTCACTATCTAGGACTCCCCTCCCCCAAGTATTTGGCCTTCTGGAGGATGCTTACCTCATGTAAAACTCACTCCCCTGGGGCGGAGGGTCCTTTTCCTCTCTGGGTATCTCTCATGGGAAGGATCCCTTTTAAATGACTCCACGTTGTTTAGCTTGTTGGTCCACTTCACTCACAGGATAACTCATGCCTTTGCCCCAGTGTCAAGGGCAGTGCAGCTCACTCCCCATGGCACCCACCTTATTCACCATCCCAGCAGTTAGCATCTTGCTTTTGGACTTCCCCCAGGTAGGGGTTAAGACACCATCCCTGTGGATCTCCAAACCCCAGGAGACACAAGCCAAACATCCTAAGAGGTTCTAGTGGAAGCCTTTATCTCACTTGGCTTCAAGCAAGGGGAGAAACTCCTCTCCCTCCCCAGAGCGACAAGAGAGGAAATACAGAGCCCACAGGTAAGTCTCCACCACAATTCTCATTCTCTTATATAGACTGAATGGGGATGATTAGTAACGCTGGCAGACTAGTTCATATTCTATCAGTCATCACCCTTTAAGATGGGGGAATGGGAGTACCTGGCACCTGTTGTATTGCCTTCTGCTTTTGAGGCCTTTGCTGAAACTCCAGAGACAATAGGAAGAACCCAATTGACATACTGTCACTATTGTCTGTCATCAAGAAATTTTTATGAGACTCTCATGAAAATGGTGAGATGTGTAAAGGCTTTCACATACACATACAGACACACACACATCCCACCCCATAGTAGACATATGGCAATGACACGTAAAACCTTAAAAGAGAAAAGGAGACCTAGGCTGTATGCTATGGACTGAATTGTGTCTCCCAACCCCCCGCCCCCACCGCCCACTACTCCAAATTATTTGTTAAAGTCCTAACCCCCGATGTGATGCTATATTTGCTGAAGAGTCCTTTGAGAGGTAATTAGGATCAGATGAAGTCATGAGGGTAGGGCCCCCATGATGGGATTAGTATCCTTATAAAGAGAGGAGAAGACACCCATTCCCCCTCTCTGCTATGCAAGCACACAGTGAGAAGGCAGTGTCTATAAACCAGGAAGGGAGCACTCACCAGGAACTAAATTGGCTGGCACCTTGATCTTGGACATTCCGGCCTCTAGAACTGTGAGAAATAATAAGCACCTGTTGTTGAAGCCACCCAGCTTATGGTATTTTGTTACAGCAGCTCAAGACAACGAATACACTCTGAAATGAGATAACCACCTCCCCATGGACCTCATGGGCTTTTAAATGAGTCTAGAAGCAAGGGTAGCCGTTAAGAGATTTGGCTCCTGTGAGTTAATGAAGATGCAAGTGCCTCTCAGGAGGTAGAGGACCTGGGCCAGATTTTCAACTTAAAGCCAAGTCCCTACATGCAAGCTGAACAAAATGACTGCCAACCTTCTGCTTGGGGGTATAGTTTCATGGGAATGTGCCATGTAGGTGAGAAGATAAAAACATTGACCGTCTTTAAACAAGAATTGAGCCTAGGCACTCCCTGCTCAGTGACTGGAGTGGTAATATCCTAATATTAGCAATAGTACCTTTACACCAATAATAACCAATTAGAAATTATGATTCTGACACTGGGTGCGGTAGCTTATGCCTGTTAATACCAACACTCTGGGAGACTGAGGTAGGCACATCGCTTGAGGTTGGGAGTTCGAGACCAGCCTGCCCAACATGACAAAACCCTATCTCTACTAAAAATACAAAAATTAGCCAGGCATGGAGGCAGACGCTTGTAATCCCAGCTACTTGGGAGGCTAAGGCAGGAGAATTGCTTGAAACTGGAAGGCAGAGTTTGTAGTGAGCCGAGATCGTGCTACTACACTCCAGCCTGGGTGACAGAGGGACACTTTGTCTCAAAAAAACAAAAAAAGAAAATATGATTCTGGCCAGGTGTGGTGGCTCATGCCTATAATCCCAACACTGTGGGAGGCCGAGGCAGGTGGATCACCTGAGGTCAGGAGTTTGAGACCAGCCTGGCCAACATAGTGAAACTCTGTCTCTACTAAAAATACAAAAATTAGCTGGGCATGGTGGTGCATGCCTGTAATCCCAGCTACTCAGGAGGCTGAGACAGGAGAATCGCTTGAAGCCAGGAGGTAGAGGTTGCAGTGAGTTGAGATCATGCCACTCCAGCCTGGGTGACAGAGTGAAACTCCATCTCAGGAAAAGAAAATATGATTTTTCTGCTGGACACCGTGGCATATACCTGCAATCCCAGCTACTCAGGAGACTAAGGCAGGAGTTTTCACCTGAGCCCAGGAGCCCTAGGTTAGCCTGGACAACAAAGCAAGACCCTGTCTCTGGAAAAGAAAAAAGAGAGAAAATACAATTTTCTGTTAAATATGGTGTATTCAATCATGCATGTATCACTATTCCGTCCATAACCTCCACTAATATGACAGTAAGGAGTTTTGTCTTTTTTAAGGTATAATCTCATATGTGCAATCAGGAAGTGTAAGGGTGATAATTCCCCATGGATGGAATTTTGATCAATGAGAGGCAGGAGTCAATAAATAATTTTTCCCTACTTCTTCCCCTATCTCACTTATCCCAGGATAGTTTTGAGATAAAGTTTGTTTATTGCAAACACAGTCCCCAGATTGAACAATCAGTTTAATTTAGTGATGTCCAGGTTGATGAAAGATGCCTGTATTGGCTGTAGTTCCTTCCCTGCTTCATTCCCCTTGTCCCTCACACCTGCTCCAAGGACTCCCTAGTAGTAAAATCAGGCTCTAGTTTCTGAGGAACCCAGACTTACCACAACTAATAAAAAGATCAATATATTGGACTTCATTAAAATTAAGAATGGCCAGGCATGGTGGCTCATGCCTGGTAATCCTAGCACTTTGGGAGGCTGAAGGAGGTCAGGAGTTTGTGACCAGCCTGGCCAACATGGCAAAACCCCATCTCTACTAAAAATACAAAAATTAGCCAGGCATGGTGGCACATGCCTGTAATCCCAGCTACTCGGGAGGTTGAGGCAGGAGAATTATTGGAACTTGAAGGCAGAGATTGCAGTGAGCTGAGATTGCACCACTGCACTCCAGCCTGGGCCACAGAGCAAGACTCCATAAAAAAAAAAAATTAAGAACATCTATTTATCAAAAGACACCATTAAGAGAATGGAGTGGGGAAAGAAAGATCCTGTATCAAAGTCATATGCCACATATAAGAAGGACTCATAAAACAATATATAAACAACAGCTGTAAAGTAAGAAAAGACAGATACCCCAAAAGTACAAAATACTTGAGAAGTTACACTGTTGCCAGACGCAGTGGCTCATGCCTGTAATCCCAGCACTTTGGGAGGCCTAGGCAGGAGGATCACTTGAGGTCAGGAGTTTGAGACCACCCTGTGTTCCTACAGTCCCAGCTATTCAGGAGGCTGAGGCAAGAGAATCACTTGAACCCGGGAGGCGGAGGTTGCAGTGAGCTGAGATCATGCCACTGCACTCCAGCCTGGGCAACAGAGCAAGATTCTGTCTCAAAAAAAAAAAAAAAAAAGAAGAAGCTTTGGCTGGGCGCAGTGGCTTATGTCTGTAATCCCAGCACTTTGGGAGGCTGAGGCGGGCAGATCACCTGAGGTCAGTTATTCAAGACCAGCCTGGCCAACATGGTGAAAACCTATCTTACTAAAAAAAATACCAAAAAATCAGCCAGGCATGTTGGTGGATGTCTGTAATCTCAGCTACTCGAGAGGCTGAGCCAGGAGAATTGCTTAAACCCGGGAGGTGGAGGTTGCAGTGACCCGAGATCACGCCACTGCACTCCAGCCTCAATGACAGAGCGAGACCCCATCTCAAAAATAAAAAAAGAGGAAGTGCTCAAAAAAGGATATTCAAATGACTACTAAATATATGAAACCTCACAAGTAATCGTGAAAATGAAAATTAAAACCATAACTAAATATCACTTCACACCAACATATGCAAATGTTGGTGAGGTTGTATAAATCAGTGCCACCATTCTGGAAGATGGGTTGGCATTTCTACTAAAATTGAAAATGACTTCACAATTCTTTTCCTAAGTGTATATCCTACAGAAATGCATAAAGGTATACTAGCAGATGTTCAAGAACATTCACGGCAGCTTTCTGTGTAACTGCCAAATACTGAAAACAGTCCACATATTCTTTAACAATAAAATGAATACATTTGGGGATGTTTACACAATGGCATACTATTTAGCACTGAAAATTAACAAACTGCTTCACTCAACAACATAAATAATCTGAAAAACATAATGTTGAGTTAAAGAAAATAGATGCAAAAAAATGCATATTGCATGATTCCATTTATGTAGCTTTTTAAAATTATTATTATTTTGTTTTGAGACAGAGTCTCTCTCTGTCATCTAGGCTGGAGGTAAGTGGCCCAATCATGGCTTATTGCAGTCTCAAACTCTTAGATTCAAGGAATCCTCCTGCCTCAACCTCCAAGTAGCTAGGACTACAGGCATGTGCTATCATGCTCGGATTTTTTTTTTTCTTTTTTAGAGACAAGGTTAACTATGTTGCCTAGACTGGTGTTGAACTCAAGCAATCCACCTGCCTCAGCCTCCCAAAGTGCTGGGATTACCAGAATATACAGCTAAATTGTCAAAACTAAACTACAGTGAATGGGAGTGCATTCTTACTGGTAAACCACTATAAAGAAAACAAAACTAAAAACTGCAAAAATCAGCACGGTGATCACCCTGAGGCTGGAAGAAGGGCATTGTAATTAGGACAGTGGGAGGGGCTTCTAGGGTATTGAGATTGTTCCATGTATTAATCTGGGTGATTGTTTTTCCACAGATACTAGCTTTTTAATAATTCAGTTAGCTGTACGTTTATTTATTTATTTAGAGATGTGGTCTCGTTCTGTAGCCCAGGCTGGAATGCAATGGAGTGATTCTCCTGCCTCAGCCTCCCGAGTAGCTGGGATTACAGGCATGCACCACCACACCTGACTAATTTTTGTAGTTTTAGTAAAGGCAGGGTTTCACTATGTTGGCCAGGCTGGTGTCGGACTCCTGACCTCAGGTTATCCACACACTTTGGCTTCCCAAAGTGCTAGGACTACAGGCGTGAGCCTCCACTCCTGTTCTGTACTTTTGCCCAGGCTGGTGTGCAGTGGCATGATCTCGGCTCACTGCAACCTCCACCTCCCGGGTTCAAGTAATTCTCTTGCCTCAGCCTCCTGAATAGCTGGGACTATAGAAACGCAGGGTGGTCTCAAACTCCTGACCTCAAGTGATCCTCCTGCCTAGGTCTCCCAAAGTGCTGGGATTACCGGCATGAGCCACTGCGTCTGGCAACAGTGTAACTTCTCAAGTATTTTGTACTTTTGGGGTATCTGTCTTTTCTTACTTTAAAAGTATACATTGTATACTTTTATGTATACATGTAATTATACATTTATATAAAAAAGTATACATTGTGTACTTTTATGTATACATGTAATGTTTCACAATTAAAAGAGCTAGAGACAGAAGACAAATCTCTATCCTAAGAAACGTGGAGCTTGAATAGCACTATCTGTATGCTGATAAGCAATTTGTTTCTAAGATATGATAGTCAGCTTCCAAGATGGCCCCCAGTGATCTCTGTCTCCTGGTATTCACTCCCTGGTATAGGCCCCTCCCATACTGTACAACAGTTGATCTGTGTGACCAATAGAATTGGACAAATGTGATAATGTATCATATCTAAGATTAGGTTCTAAAAGCCATTGTGGCTTCCATTTTGAGCACGCTTTCTCTCTCTGGGATCATATGCTTTTGGGGGAAAACACCTGCCATGTTGAGCAACCCTATGGAAAACCCCATGTAGTGAGAAACTGAGGTCTCCTGACAACAGAAGCAAGGAATTGAGGCCTCCAGCCAACAGCCATGTGAGTGAGTCATCTCACAAGTAGATCCTCAAGTATATCAAGCCTTCAGATGACTGCAGCCCCAGCCAACATCTGGAGTGCATCTTCATGAGAGACTCTGACCCAGGACCACCTAGCAAGTCCTTCCATAGTCCTCATCCTCAGAAATTGTGAGATAAAAATGCTTGTTTTAGGCTGCCAACCTGGGAGTAATTTGCTATGCAGATAGCTAATACACAAGCCTAGAGAATAAAAATTGCTTTTGTTATGTCTCCTGCCTTTATTCTAGAGGCACTAATAACTCTTTTTAACCTTGAATTTGGAGAAACCCTGAATGCAGGCAATTAATTCATATGTGGATGTTTCACATCCAAATGTTTTCTGTTTGGTCCCCCAGATCAGCATGGTTTCTATTTTGTAACTAGTATATACTATATGCTAATATATAGTATTATATTACTATAGTAATATGGTATTATAGTCATAATACCATAATCATACAAAACACAAATGTACGTCTTACCAGCTTATTACAAAACAAATAAATACTGGCCAGGCACAATGGCTCATGCCTGTAATCCCAACACTTTGGGAGGCTGAGGCAGGAGGGTTGCTTGAGCTCAAGAGTTCAAGGCCAGCCTGGGAAACATAACAAAACTCCAACTCTACTAAACAACAGTCACAACAAAATAGCCAGGTGTGGTGGTGCACGCCTGTAGTCATAGCTACTTGGGAGGCTGAGGCAGGAGGATCACTTGAGCCCAGGAGTTCAAGGTTGCAGTGAGCTATGATAGCACCACTGCACTACAGCCTGGGCAACAGTGAGACCCTGTCTCAAAAATAATAATAAAATAAAAATAAATAAAATGAAATAAAAATAAATCTAACAACAATACTATTAATTATGATAATATTTTTATGTTTATGCATTCTAATGGAAATGTTCAAGGGTTTTGAAGGAAAGGTCCTGGTTGGACTGAGACATGTAGTAAGATCTGCCAAGGTCAGAGAGATTAGGCAGGACTTCCCCAAGAAGTGATATTTGAGCTGAGATCTGAAAATAAGTAGGAGGTGGAAGTAGAGCATAAAGCCTGGTAGGCAGAGGGACACCTAATCGAGTGCTTCCTAACACTTACATTTTTCACTGTCCTTGCCTCTGTTTACACCAGCCACTTACCCAGTCCCCACCTGTTCTCACCCCATGGTAGAGAGAAATCATTTCTTGACATACCTGTAAACATTCCTGGTCTAAGGTTTGGGAAGCTCAGCTGTACACAAAGCCCTGTGGCAGGAGAAACCATGGTGATCTGGGTGACCAGACAGAAGGCCAGTGTGACCAGAGGGCAGAAAGAAAGGAGAATAGTGAGAAATGGAGCTGAAGAGGTTTGCAGAGGTTGACCACATCTAGCATATTAAATATTGTAAACATTAATCTATGTTCATGCTTGTGTGCATACTATACTTTACCAAACTGTTTAGCCTGTTGGAAATTTTTTTTTTTTTTTTTTTTTTTTTTCTGAAACAGGTCATAGCTCACTGCAGCCTTGAACTCTTGGGCTCAAGCAATCCTCCCACCTCAGCTTCCTGAGTAGCTGGGACTACAATCATGCATCACCACACCCAGCTAATTTTTATATTTTTTGTAGAGACAGTTTTGCCATGTTGCTAGGCCTGGTTTTTTTTTTATTTTTATATATTTTTTAAAGACAGGGTTTCACCATGTTGGTCAGGCTGGTCTTGAACTCCCGACCTCTGCCTTGGCCTCCAAAGTGCTTGGATTACAGGCATGAGCAACCACGCCCGGGCAGCCTGGTTATTTTTAAATTTTTATTTATTTATTTTTGAGACAGGATCTCACTCTGTTGCCCAGGCTGGAGTGCAGTAGTACGATCTCGGCTCACTATAGCCTCTGCCTCCTGGGTTCAAGCAATCCTTCCACTTTAGCCTCCCAAGTAGCTGGGACTACACCACCATGCCTGGCTAATTTTAAAATTTTTCTGTAGAGACAGAGTCTCCCTGTATTGCCCAGGCTGGTGTCAAACTCCTGTGCTCAAGCCATCCACCTGCTTCAGCCTCACAAAGTGCTAGGATTACAGGTGTCAGCCACCGAGCCTGGCCCAGGCTGGTTATCTTTTAAATTAAAGATTGATGAGGTGTAACTGGCTCAGATGATGTGATTGCTGGTACATAACCAAATAAACTCCAGCTTCGTGTAGGAAACATTTGGCCAGAAGAGGGACAGTGAGCCCTCCAGAAAGAATAATGTGATGCTCAACTCACTCAAGAGTTCTCATCTAGAATTGTGGTCTATTGTTTATAGATTGCCAGATAAAGTGTTGTACTTTTATTCACTACATCTGGCAACCCTACCCATTAGGATTTTGAAAGCCCACTTTTCTGTCCAGGAAAATATTACTGACCTATGTGCTGTGCTTCCTGCTTGTGCTGAATCTGTATCCCTTAAATAAATAAACTCAGTTGGATTGACTTAGCAGTAATTGCAGCTTCTTTTTTCAACAATACAAGCCTACTATTGCAGAGGTTGTATAAAAATTATTAATAAAATAGGGCCGGGTGCAGTGGCTCTCACCTGTAATCCTAGCACTTTGGGAGACTGAGGTGGGTGGATCACGAGGTCAGGAGTTCGAGACCAGCCTGGCTAATATTGTGAAACCTGTCTCTGCTAAAAATACAAAAATTAGCCAGACTTGGTGGTGTGCACCTATAGTTCCAGCTAC
This sequence comes from Cacajao melanocephalus, assembly GCA_963573385.1. Taxonomy (NCBI): domain Eukaryota; kingdom Metazoa; phylum Chordata; class Mammalia; order Primates; family Pitheciidae; genus Cacajao; species Cacajao melanocephalus. The sequence continues at coordinate 235 of CAUYLG010027362.1, read as the reverse complement.
TTGGGAGGCTGAGGCAGAAGAATTGCTTGAACTCTGGAAGTGGAGGTTGCAGTGAGCGGAGATCATCCCACTGCACTCTAGCCTGGGCAACAGAGCAAGACTCCATTTCAAAAAAAAAAAAATTAATAAAATGAAAACGCAATAGATCAAAAAAGGAATCAGCTGGGCAAGGTGGGCCATGCCTATAATCGCAGCACTTTTGGGAGGCCAAGATGTGAGGATCACTTGAGCCCAG
>CAUYLG010027361.1:0-22970 GCA_963573385.1 Cacajao melanocephalus | reverse complement strand
ATTGTTCAAAACCTACACTGGTTTTGCATTTCATTCACAGCAGTAGCCAGAGTCCTTACAATGGCCTACAAGGTCTTACATAAATCTGGCTCCCAGTCTTATCTCTGGCTTCTTCTTACACCCCACACCACTTCACTTACTCCTCCTCTAGCCACACTGTCCTCCTTCCTGTTCCTCAAACTCAGCAGACAAGTCTCCACCTTAGGGCCTTTACCATGACTGATCTCCTGCTTCTCCCCAGACATCCTCAAGGCTCACTCTCTCGCCTTCTTAAAGTCTTTGCTGAGATCTCACCTCTCAGTAAGACCTCTTGATTTCAAATAGTAATCCTCATCCCTTTACTCAAATAGGGCTCTACTCTTCCTGTATAGCACTTTTCACTTTCCAATCTACTATACAATGTACTCGTATTTATTTTTCATTGTCTATCTCCCCCAACTAGAACGTAAACTTCATAAGGGCAGAAATGTCTGCTGATGTACTCCAAGTACCTATAAGAATGTCTCACTATATGTATGCATAAAGATGTACTTTGCAACATTGATAGAGCAGAAGATTCAAACAACTAAATGTCCATGAATACAGGACTAAGAGGTTAAATAAATTACAGAGAAATCACACAGTGGGATACTAAACAGTTCTTAAATTAAAAAAGCAGTAACCCTATTTCAAGTATTGCCAAGCAAACTCTTACTGAACTGATTCTCCTTCAGGAAACGTTAAACTCTGAACAAATTGTGAAAAGCAATCATCTAAAGGTACCAAAAAGTGAATAAAACAGGTGGATTCTGGAGGCGAGTTAACATCTGGAAAAAGGGAACAGAATAGGATGCATTTCTCTCCCCCTTTTTTAAAAAATTTTAATAGCTTGAATTTGAAGGCAGGCCCCAGTCTGCTCCATGTGAGAAAGCTAAAATGCCACTAGACAACAGTCTTACTGGTTTGAAGACCCAGAGATAAGGGCTCACGTTCCACAGCCTCTGGAATATGGAGGAGGAAATCTTAGAAATAAAAAATCTGGAGAGAGAGGGAGCTTCATATCCTATGTCTAAAACTGTCTCAATCTCTGACCCTTGAACTACACTCTCTCTCTCTCTGTCTCTCTTACTTCAGAGGAACATAATAGAATCTAGGTTCTACAGCATATAATTTACAACATCCAGAATATAATCCAAAATTATTCAACACATGAAACAAGAAAAAATGATCCGTTCTCAAGAGAAAAAACTATCAGCAGAAAACTACCTTGAAATGATGTAGATGTTAGAATTAGCAGCAAAGAGCTGGGTACAGTGGCTAATGCCTATAACCCCAATACTTTGGTAGTCTGTGGTGAGTGGATCACTTGAGGCTATGAGTTCCCTGACCAACAAGGCAAAATCCCGTCTCGACTAAAAATATAAAACGTAGCCAAGTGTGGTAGCACACAGCTGTAATCCCAGCTACTCAGGAGGCTGAGGCATGAGAATTGCTTGAACCCAGGAGGCAGAAGTTACAGTGAGCCAAGATTGTGCCACTGCACTCCAGCCTGGGTGACAGAGGAGACTCTGCATTTAAAAAAAAACAAAAAAAACAAAAAACTAGCAGCAAGGTTATTCTGTGTTCAAAGAGATCAAAGAAAATATGCTTTTAATGAATAAATGTATGGAGAATTTCAGGAGAGAACAGTAACTATAAAAAGCAGCCAAACAAATTCTAGATATGATACAAAAATTTAAAATTCACTGGATAGACATAATAGCCAAAAGCAGATGACCAAGGAATCAAGATTCATCAGAAATTATACTACTGAGAGAAATTAGAGAGAAAAAAAGAAGTGGAAAAAAATGAACTGAACCTTAGGGACCTGTTAGGCAATATTAAAAAGTCTAACAGAAGGAGGGGAGGAAAAGGGGGGAGCAGAAAAATATTAAAAGACATAAGACCCGAAAACTTTCCTTTGGTAAAAGGCATACTTACATATTCAAGACACTCAGTGAACTAGATTAACATAAAGAAAACCACACAAGATATGTTATAGTTTAACTGCTAAAAACTAAAAAGACATACTACATATGGGGACAATTCAAATGATGGGTGACAAGAGAAAAATATGAGGCCACGACATCTTTAATGTTTTTAAAATGCTGAAAGAAAAAAAACCTGTCAACTCAGAATTCTACATTCAATGAATACATCCTTCAAAACTAAAGGCAAAATACATTTCAGTAAATGAAAATTCAGAGATGTCATTGCCAGAAGACCCACACTACAAGAAATACTAAAAGATGTTCAAGCTGAAGAGAAAGCCAGACAGAAACCTGGATCTTCAGGAAAAGAGAGAGACAGACAGAGAGATGGGGAGAAGGGCGGGGGGAGGTGGGGAGAGAGGGAGAGAGAAATGATAGATATGTAGGCAAACAAATTCAAGACTTTTTCTCTTAATTTCTTTAAGATATATAGACTAAAGCAAAAAATCATAACATTGTGGAAGTTATGATCTATATAGATGTAACACAAATGACAACTACAGTAAAAAGGATGGGTAGGGAGTTAAATATACCTGTATGGTTGCAGGGTTTCTAAAATTTTCATAGTCAAGTTAGAAAAATAATGCAGCTTCTTATACACTGACATGGAATGCTGTTTAAGGTATTTTTAAAGAAAAAAAAAAGATTCAGAATACTATTACATAATGATACTTTCTTAAAGTAAATACATATACATATTCAGAGAATATCCTGAAAGGATAGTACATGAAACTGGCAGGGGGAAGGGGAAAACTGGGTAACTGGAATGCAGGGGTGGTATATTTACATTAAAATTTGAATTTTTTTAGATTTTATACTGTATAAAATACAAAAGATTAAATACCCACAAAAATCAAAAAGTAAAGGCTCTGAGAAGTTCAACAATAAGAAAATATTTAGATTTTCCTTGATCCAGCATTTTACAAACCTTTATGACTGTAGGAAACTGACTCCTCACCCTTTTTCAAGTAACAGCTATTTCTATTCCAATACTAGTGACTAGTATTGCTTATTAGTCATACTAAAAAAAACACTCTTTAAAATAAATTTTTTACTAGTTGTATCAACTAAATCTATTAAGAATATGACTCAGGTCATTTGAAATATTCTTTTTTAAAAAAAGAGTCCATCAGAGTAACTTCAAATATAATTGCAATTTCACTGGCAGTCTAATAAAATTCCATCCACTAAAGTTCTAGACTTAATATTTTCCAAGACATTCAAGAATTCAGTCACTGTCCCATGCTTACTTATTTTTAAAAACTCATTAGAGGTACCTCTGTTATTACTGTCCAAACTGAATGATATGAACTATTTCTGAAAACATGAAAAATTGCTTGTCAAACATACAAATGGTTCTATAAGATGCCACAATATATTTTAGTTTCTAAAGATTAATATAAAATTAATATGAAATATAGTCATTAGTTTGATACAAAAAGAAAAACAAACCATAAATTCTTGTTAAAGTTCAACAGTTATTATTTAGATTGTATTATCTTGGTTTTAACAATTTAACAGTTTAATAGTGAAATTTTTTCCTGTGATACACTAATTTCACCAGTTCCTTTCAGTTTTTAAATCCACTTGACAATTTTCTGTAAGTGTATTTTATTCAATTCATCTAACAAAGGAAAAAGAGCACACAATTTGTGAATACCCAGAAATTCCTTAATCATGGAGATTGTATACAACTGTTTCTATGCCCTTTGAAGAGAGGACATGATCCTAGTTTCATTTGTGCTAACAAGGAGAATTACTAAAAGATCTGAGATGCTAAAATGAAAGACATGGAAGCCTAGCAACATACTGTGGCCTAGCTAACCCTTCCCAAGAAAAAAAAGATGGTACTAATAGTAAGGTGTTAATAAGCCATACTTGGTATCCTCATACTTGACAACCTTCTCAGATTACTCAGGATGAAAATAATCTTCTGTATTACAACTAAAACTAGAAATTACATTGAAAAGGACGTGTTAAGTACCTTAGAGGCTCCTAAATATTTAAAGCTACTTTTTTAAAGAAATTTCATGTTTTAGATGTTTGAGCAAAACATCAATAATTCCATTACCCTTGTTCTGATTTGATATTATTTTTACCTCTCCAAAACCATAAAATTTGCAAAAAGAAAAAATTAAACTGCAAAATTATTCAGTATTTGGAAACAAAAATTAACAAACCCTCTTAAGAACCAATAAGAGAGATATCAAATAGAATACAAATAAAAAAATTTTTATAAACTGGTAACAACATTCACATCAAAGAGGTGAACTATTCTAAGAATATTTACTCCAGTTGTGTTAAGAACAAACTAAATTATGACTTCCTTGGGCCAACTAAATCCAATAAGAATAACATTCTGTTGCTAGTATGATCATTTGAAATAATTATTTTTAAAAAGAACTTAGCCTACCAAAGTCAACGTTTTCCCCATCAATCAACTATATAGGAAAATATAAAATTATTCAGATTTTCTCTTTGTCTTACAAAGATACTTCTCAAACTCAAGTGTTTCCCATAACAATAATGACATCATATACTGTTTACTAATCAATAGGAAAAAAGAAGAAAATTAAATGAAATTAGAATAAAATATACAACTCCTACCAGAAAAAAAAAAAAGAATAAAATCAGCAGGGACAAATAAATGGAAATTATTAGAAGACACCGACTTAAAGAACTGGTTATATATAAAACATAGCTCCCTATATTTCATATACCCAAACTTATAAAATAATCCCATAAACTCTATTATTCATTAATATAGACCAGGGGTCCACAAACGTTCTGAAAAGAGCCAAATAGTAAATATTTTAGGCTTTGCAGGCCATAAGGTTTCTGTCACACCTTCTCAATACTGCTGTTGTATTCAGAAAGCAGTCATACACAATACATTAACAAATGAGTGTGATGGTGCTCCAAAAAAATTTTGTTGTTACGGACACTGAGATCTGAATTTCATATAACTTCTATACAACACAAAACAATCTACTCATTTTTTTCAATGATTTTTAAATATACAACCTTAGATCATGGGACACACAAAAACAGAAAGCTGTGGGCTCTAGACTGCCAACCCTGCCTCATCTAGATACATACGAAAAGTAGTTATTAGAAATACTTTCCAAACATTCTTTTTAATAATTGAATATCAATAATGCTGTATTTTTATTATGCCATTATTTTTACCATATATAAGTTCTAAAACAGTATAATCTGCCAAAATAATGACTGAATCAAAGCTAAGAAAACTAAAATGAAGTATTAATATTTCAAAGCCACAAAAAAGAGGCAATAAAAAAAAAACAGAAAAGTGTTGTTTCATTACATTCCTAGGTCATAAATTTCACATAAACTTAAACTAACTCTATACAATAATTGCCCACTGAGTGATACAAATTTATTATATTACACCAAATTTAGAATTTCATAATTCCAAATGTAATGTAGTATTAAAATGTGGCCAAAAGAATCCTGGTGCCTGAGTGACATGGTGAAACCTGGTCTCTACAAAAAACACAAAAATTAGCTGGGCATAGTGGCACTTGGACCACCTGGTCTCTATTAACGAGCTACTCAGGAGGCTGAGGAGGGAGGACAGCTTGAGCCCAGGAGGTGGAGGTTGCAGTGAGCCAAGATGGTGCCACTGCACTCCACCCTGGGCAACAGAGCGAGGCCCCCATCCCCCTACCCCTGCAAAAAAAAAAGAATCCTGGTAGTTTCATAGTTAACACTGTTTCATATGGCAATACTGAAATGTCTTAGAAAACTCAAAGGACAAAGTCATGAAAACTGTATTTTAATTACAGCTTACCTTTAACTAGTTTTTAAGATCTTGAGCAAATCATATCAGCCAGCATTTCCTAAAGTTTGCCCTGTATCCACAGATCATTCATTAACGTCACAGGATCAATGGCCAACTGAGTCTGAGAAATGCTACACATTGTATACATTTCTAGAAGATTTATAAGTACCTAAGTATATCATAAATTTTGAAAAGTTCTGCAGTAAAAAAACCTGTTGGTTTAATCTAGTATTGTCCAAATTTAACTACTTTTTGTGTGCCATACTTACTAACATCCAAAAAAACTAAAATCTCTTAAAACACACTATAGAAAATTTTCTAATCTCTAGTCAAAATCAGATAAACATCCCTTTGGGTTCTAAATTTTAGAATTCTGTGAGACTAATTCTAAATAGTAATTCTGTAAAAGCTGTTCAAATATTAAGGTTGATTTACAAACCTGGAACCCCCTGGATCAAATGTACTCCTTTATACTCCTACAATACTATGAACTTCCTCTTCTAGAGCACTTATCTTTAAGAAGAAATCATCTCTACCCTTCTAGACTTACTCCTTAAGTGGGAGATAGAACCATCCTAGTTTCTTCAACACCTAGGAGAGTGCCTGGATCACTCACTAAATGTGTTTTTATTTTGGTTTTGTTTCCACTTTATTGCAATAATCTCCCACCTGATCTACCCATAACCACTCCTGCCTTTCTCCTACTGCTCCTCTACGCAAATGTGGTCAGGTCTCTTCCATTTAAAAACTTTCATCTTCCCTCTTCTGAAAATGAAGACCAAATTTCGTAAAATAGCACTGGAGGATTCAGTCTCTGCATACCCTCTCCTGCTTTACCTCTTTCATCACTGCTTCTCTTTATCTGCTTTAGCCATACAAAGCTAATAGAGATGAAACAAGATGGCACAGAGAAAAAAGCAGGGCAGGGGCCTGGGCAATGTTAGGGTAGGAAAGGGTGGAGTAGGTTGGGGTGAAATGAAAGGCCAGACTGAAAAGGTTACATTAGACCTTGGCAAATGAAAGGGAACAGAAAATAAATACCTCTAAAATGGGAGTATACCTGACTTGTTTGGAAAATGCAGTCAGTGTGACTGAAGTGAAGTTGGAACAGCGGGGAGCAATAGGTGGGTTAGAGAAGTAATAGAGGTCTGGAAGAGTAGGGCTTTGCAGGGTGATGTAAATGCAATCGATTCCCACAGTTACCTCTCTCATCTAGATCTCTCCTGAGTCCAGTCTCCTGTATGAAACACATATTCCACGTCTCCTCTTGGATGCCATACAGACATGTCTATCCCCAAAGTCTTAACTGCACACCAAATCTGTTTCTTCTCCATGCTTTCCCATCTCAGTAAATTGCAGTAACCTCTACCCACTAGCAAAAGCCAGAATCCCAAAAGCCTCTCCCATTAAATTTAGAATAGACATGAAATTCCAGTTAAACATCCTCCACACTCAGCAACTATTGCCTTTAATTAATATAGCAAACATGTAGAAGACTTTAATCTAATATATACAGTACTGCATTAAGTATCACCACCCACACATATTACACACATACTGGAAGGAAATCACCTGCATCTGAGTCCCAGTTCACATTCCTATGGGGCAGAGGCTAGGTGAAGTGGGACACTGAATCTGCGTATCCTCTGAAATGCCCGATGTCCATCTAATACAGAATGGTACATGTACCCAGAGGGTTAGCCCAAATAGTGTAATAGTTTTGAGCTAAGAGGTAGTCATCATAAAGGAAGAGGTCCTTATGGCCTCTGACAGTATCAATTTTAAAATAGGAGGTCCAGTGAGCCCCATCAAGCAAGATCAACATCCCACATACCTGTACTTGTATACTCTAAAAAGAGATGGGAACACATACTAGGAACTACTGTTGTGTTTGAAAATGTCCCCATGTTTGTCTTCTGTGCTACTGTATTATTTCAAGGTGACCAGAAACAAACTCCAGAACAAAAATGACAATAAATTACGGTGTATTACTACAGCAGAATACCATGCAAGTTTATTAGTTGTACACTTAGTTACACGGAAACTCAATAAATTCTGAAGTGAAAGCAGAGTATATGATTTGCATAAATACATACACTCATATAAAATGCTACAGCTGCACCTCTAGTAAGCCAAAGGTTTGTGTGGGTTTGTCCTAGAAAGCAGGAAAGTGAGTAACTAAGAAGGCAAAACAAAAAATTAGACATGGATTTTGAAAAGTATGTTTTACCAAACTCACTTGACAAATTTAAAAGAAGTGAAATTATACATAGTATATTCACTGACCATGATGGAATCAGACTAAACATCAGTAACGAAGATAACAGGGAAAATCTCCAAACACTTGGAAACTACACTTCTAAAATAATCCTGGGGTTAACGAATTATCAAGGGAAATTTTTTAACTGAATGAAAATAAAATACAATATATCAAAATTTGTGAGATGGCAAGAGAGAAAAATTCATAACACTAAATACATACATCAGAATTAGCCAGGTGTGCACCTGTAGTCCTAGCTACTCTGGAAGCTGAGGCAAGAAGATCACTTGAGCCCAGGAGTTTGGGGCTGCAGTGAACTATGATTATGCCACTGCACTCCAGCCTGGTCAACAGAGTAAGATCCTATTTCTTAAAAATAAATAAATAAATAAAAATAAAAAAAAGTTATAAAGAATGGCCTGAGAAAAAAAGAAAGAAAAGAGGAAACATCTCAAGTAAATATGTAAGCTCGTACCTCAAGAATAAAGAACAAGAAGGGAAAGTAAATCTAAAGAAAGCAGAAGGTAGTAAATCTAAAAACAGAAATCAATAAACAGAAAAAAACTACAGATAAAAGCAATTAAACAAAATCTTGGTTCTTTGAAAAGAATAATAAAACTGACAAATTTCCAGCAACACTGACAAAGAAAAAAGAAGACACAAATCATCAATATCAGAAAAGAATCAGGGATATCACTAGAGACCCTGCAGACATCAAAAGAATAAGGGAATACTAAAAACAATTCTACACACAGAAATTTGACAACTTAAGACAAAATGAACCAAATCCTCAAATAACACAAGCTATCACAACTTACCCAACATGAAGATGACTTGAAAAGCCCTATAATTATTCAATAAATTGAATTCATAAATTTAAAACTCATATAAAAGAAATCTCCAGACATTGGTGCTTTCAGAGAAGAATTCTGCCAAACTTTTAAAGATGTAATGTCAACTTTGCACAATCTCTTCCAGAAAACAGAAGAGGAGAGAATGCTTCCCAACTCTTTTTATGAGTACAATAGCATCCTGATATAAAAAAATCAGAAAAAGAATGCCAAAGGGGGTTTTGGGGGGAACTATAGACAAATATCTTTCATGACTATAGAGACAAAAAGCCTTAATAGCGTATTAGCAAGTGGAATTTAGCAACATACATAAAGAATCTTAGACCACGATCAAGTATTATCTATTGTAGGCACACAAGGCTGGTTCAATATTTAAAATTCAATCAATGCAATCTATCACATTAACAGATCAAAAAAGAGAAATCATATGATCAGTTAACTGATGCAGTAAAACATTTAACAAAATTCAACACCCATTCATGATAAAAATTCTCAAAAAACTAGGAAGAAGAACACGTCCAATTGGATTTAAAATATTTACTAAAAATCTACACCTAAAATTACACTTGATGGTGAAAGACTGCATGTTTTGCACCCAAGACCAAGAATGAAGCAAAGATGTCCACTCCCACTACTCTTACACAACACAGTGCTTGAAGATCTAGCCAGTGCAATAAGGTAAGAAATGAAACATGTATTAGACTGTTCTCACATTGCTATAAAGAAATACCTGAGACCAGGTAAATTATAAGAAGAGTTTTAACTGGCTTATGGTTCCGCAGAATGTACAGGAAGCACTGAGGCTTCTGCTTCTGGGAGGCCTCAGGAAATGTACAATCATGGTGGAAGGCAAATGGGAAGCAGGCACGTCTTACATGGCCAGAGCAGGAGGAAGAGAGAAAGGAAGGTGCTACACTTTTAAACAACCAGATCTCATGACAACTCACTCACTCACTATCATGAGAACAGCACCAAGGGGATGCTAAACCATTAATGAGAAACCACTCCCATGATCCAATCACCTCCCACCACACCCAACCTCCAACACTGGTACAATTGAACATGAGATTTCGGTGGGGAGACAGACCCAAACCATATCAAAATAGAAAGGCGAGCAGATCAGAAACAAAGAAATTAAAAGGTCCCTATTTAAAGATGGCATAATTATCTATGTAGAAAGAAATATATTTTTAAAATTACCTAGAACTAATACAGCAAGTTCATAGGACAGAAGATCTAAATAGAAAAATTGAAATGTATGTCTATATACCAGCAATAAATACAAGGCAAGTGACAGTAAAACAACAAGATAAGATTTATTCTAAAATTTACATGGAAAGGCAAAGAAAGTAGAAAATCTCAAACAATTCTGAAAAAGAAGAACAAAGTGTAAGAAACCACTCTATATTATTTTAACACTTACTATGTAACTTCAGTAATCGACACTGTGAGGAGCTGGCAAAGAGACACAGAGTGCAACAGAACACAATAGAGAACCCAGAAACAGACCCACACTAGTGTGGCCAACTGTCTTCATACAAAGGCAAAAAAGCAATGCAATGGAGGAAGGATAGTTATCCAACAAATGGTGCCAGAATAACTGGATAACCATAGGCAAAAAAAAAAAAAAAAAAAAAAAAACCTTCGACCTAAACATGACACCTAATAAAAAGAAGCTAACTCAAAATGCAAATTTAAATGTAAACCATAAAACTTTTAAAAGAAAACCTAGGAGAAAACCTTTGGGGATCTAGGATTTGGTGAGGCGCTTCAGACATGACACCCAAAGCACACTCAAAAAAACTGATAAACTGGACTTGATCAAAATAAGAAACTTTTGCTCTGTGAAAAACTATGTTAAGAAGATGAAAAGACAAACCATGAACAGGGAGAAAAGGTTTAAACGCAAACCACATATCTAACACAGGATTCATATCTAAAATATATACGAAACTCTCAAAACTCAACATTTAACAAACCAATTTTATAGAAAATGTGCAAAAGACAGAGACATTTCACCAAAGAAGACACACAGCCAGAAAAACACACATACACACATGAAAAGATGTTCAAAATCCCTAGCCATTGTGGAATGTCAATTAAAACCATAACGATAATCACTACACACCTATCAGAATGACTAAAATAAAAACAGTGACAACCACAAATGCTGGGGAGGATGAGGAGAAACTGAATCTCTCATACATTCCTGATTGTGATGCGAGAGAGTTCAGCAACTCTGGAAAATAGTGTAGTAGTTTCCTAGAACACTAAACATATATTTACTACACAACCCACGTATCGCACTCTTACGTATTTATCCCACAGAAATAAACATTTATGCCCATACAAAATCCATACATAAATATTCATAGCAGCTTTATTTCTATACCTAAAAAGTAAAGAAAAACAAAACATCCCTCAATAGGTGAAGGGTTCAACAAACTGTGGTACACAGAACACTACTCAAAAACATAGACTACTACTAAAGTCACATATTATGTGATTCCATTTATGTAATATTCTTGAAATGACAAAAGTATAGAGATGGAAAACAGATTCATGGTTGCCAAGGGCTAGAGATGGTAGGGAAGGAGGGGTGAAGGAAAGACTAGTAAGGGACGACATGAGGGAGAGCTCTGTGGTGACAGAATAAATCTGTATCTTTTTTTTTTTTTTTTTTGAGATAGTCTCACTCTGCTGCCCAGGCTGAAATGCAGTGGTGTGATCATAGCTCACTGTAGCCTCAAATTCCTGGGCTGAAGCAATCCTCCCACTTCAGTCTCCCAAATAGCCAGGACAACATACATGTACCACCATGCCTGGCTAATTTATTTTTATTTCTATAGAGATGGGGTCTCACTATGTTGCCCAGGCTGGTCTCAAACTCCTGGCCTCAAGCAATCTGTCCCACCTGGGCCTCCCAAAGAGCTGAGATTATAGGCATGAGCCACCATGCCCAGCCAAGTTTTGCTGCAGTGGCTGCATGAATCTACATGCAATAAAATGAAACAGAACTACAACACACACATTTACCAATGTCAGTATACTGGTTTGAAATGTTGTCCTACAAGTCTGTAAAATGTAATCGACGGAGAAGACTGAATGCAGAGTACACGTGCTTCTGTGTGCCATTTTTACAACTTTCAGTGAATCTCTAATTACTTCTAAATAAAAAGATTTTTTTAAAAAGGAAATGAGACAGAAATAACTAAATCAGTAGTAATTAGCAGTATTGACATTCTGAAGTTTCCAAATATATACCTTGAAAATTTACATCCCACATATACTATCATTCCTAGTATTTTCTTGAATGATTTTATTTCATGGTGATTTTTATTCTAGAAAAAAATATGTTTTGAAGTGAGGCTTCAACTCTTACTTCATAGTACCCAAAATATCCAATAACAAAATTATTTTATAATGGGTTTTAGAGTTTTACGGAAATAGATTTACAATCCAATTCTATAACTTACTACATATATGAAACTAAGCAAATTAAACTTCAGTCTCTGTTTTTTCATAAAATGGGGATAAAATATATATGCCTTGGAGAATCACCATGTCTGTGTACACAGAAACTGGCAGTGTTCTACACACAGTAGACTACATAACTTTTACTGTTATCACCTTAACTCCCTGAAGGGAACAGACATTCCTATGGGCAGGAGCAATTTCATGTATTTCCCTTGAATCACCTTACTGCTGTCAGCATGGTGATAAGTATACAAAAAATACCCAACATGCAATTTTCTTTGAACTTTTAACCTCTGCCATCAAAATTACCCTTTTTCTTTACTGTAAATGGTTATACCCTGACTTTTTTAAAAGGGTTAGGTTTGGAGTTTTTCAGGAGTGTTTCGCTTTTCAAATGAGAGTTTTCTTGTTTTTGTTTTTTAGAGACAGGGTCTCTCTCTCTGTCACACAGGCTGACAGTGGTACCATCATAGCTCACTGCACCTTCAAACTTGTCTGCTCAGGTGATCCTCCTGCCTCAGCCTCCCTAGTACATGGGACTACAGGTCTGCACCACCATGCCCAACTTACTTAATATTTTGTAAAGATACAGTCTTGCTATGTTGCCCAAACTGGTCTCAAACTCCTGCCTCAAGCAATCCTCCCACCTTGGCCTCCCGAAGTGCTGGGCCACTAGGCCAGCCTTGAATAAGAATTTTTTGATGAAACTAATATGTAGTTTCTAAAGGCATCAAGCCAAGAAAGAGTAGTTCATTGGTGTAATAGTTCAGAGACACAAAACACAGACTGAGATTTCCAACATTCTACACAACCCACATTCTTATTTCTAACTCAGCCAGTTTAAAATATTTTTGAATAGCCAATGAGTGGCATTTTCCAACATCTCATCACTTCATACAGCTCATTACTCTTTCTTACCATTTAAGTAAAGAATCCTATTGTATTTAAATTGACTAACACTGCTACCCATTACTCCTTTCTCAACACAGAGCTCCAGGTTGCTGACTCTGATCTTATACAATTTTCTAGAAATAATTTTTTTTTTTTTGAGACAGAGTCTTGATCTGTCACCAGGCGCCAGGCTGGAGTGCAGTGGTGCTATCTCGGCTCACTGCAACCTCCACCTTCTGGGTTCAAGCAATTCTCCTGCCTCAGCCTCCCGAGTAGCTGGGGCTACAGGTGCGCGCCACCACACCCAGCTAATTTTTGTATTTTTTTAATAGAGAAGGGGTTTCACCATGTTGGCCAGGATGGTTTCGATCTCTTGACCTTGTGATCCGCCCACTTCGGCCTCCCAAAGGGCTGGAATTACAGGCATGAGCCACTGCACTCGGCCAAAATAATTTTTTTTTTAATTTATTATACTTTAAGTTCTGGGGTACATGTGCAGATTATGCATGTTTGTTACACAGGTTTAAACATGCCAATGTGGTTTGCTGCATCTATCACCCTCGTCATCTACATTAGGTATTTCTCCTAATGCTATCCCTCCCCAATCCTACCACCCCCTGCTTTTCTTCCCCTAACCCTCCACCCCCCAGGCTCTGGTGTGTGATGTTCCCCCCACCGTGTCCATGTGTTCTCATTGTTCAACATCCACTTATGAGTGAGAACATGCGATGTTTGGTTTTCTGTTCTTGTGTCAGTTTGCTGAGAATGATGGTTTCAAGTTTCATCCATGTCCCTACAAAGGACATGAACTCATCCTTTTTTATGGCTGCATAGTATTCCATGGTGTAGGTGTGCCACATTTTCCTTATCCAGTCTATCACTGATGGATGTTTGGGTTGGTTCGAAGTCTTTGGTATTGTGAACGTTATATTTTTCCATCAAAACAGAAATTATAAAAAAGATAATAAATGCCAGCTCCCACTCTGTAACTTGGCACCTTCTTTGAAGAATTTATTCTATGAATTCTTCTCCTAGTTCTAAACTCCTAAAAAGAATCATAAAGTAACTATCAAATAGGATTAATAAACTCAACTTTAATACTGCTTACTAAGCTTCTTTCTCTTACTCATAAAAGTCATATTAAAATGTACTGTTAGGTACAGTGCAGTTTGTATAGTATCATCAATGTATGACAACAGAAGTTCCAAACAAAACACTACGGTTTTAGACATCTTTGAGAGCACACTACTCAAAGATGCTCTTCTACAACTTTTAACTTTTTATAAAAATTAAAATATATACATGTCTTCTATGTAACATAAATATATATGTATATATGGTGCAAAGATAGTACAAAGTTCCCATATACCCTTCATCTAGCTTTCCCTAATGTTAGCAACAACTAACAAAAACACAGTAACACTGGTCAAAACTGGAGACTGAACACTGGTACAATAGTTTTAAGTAAATCTCAGGTTTTATTCAGAGATTCTATACTTTTTGAGTAAATGGTAACACTGGACTTCCAGATATGTTGGGGATAACTGAATATCCAGATGTCTTGGGAGAACTTCTATTATCATTCCTAATTTAACATGGTTCCAGCTGTTCCATGATGAACTTCAATTCTCTATTAGAGCATGGAGTCATGGTAACATCAAATCTTATGTTGAATGGAACCCTGGAAGTCTTTTAGATAAATATTTTTTTAAAGCATAAATTATGACCCATTAACAGGTCATGAAATAAATTTAATAAACCAAAACTACAATTTTTAATAAAACAAAATAGAAAATATTAGAGTATATACAGATGTTAAGCATACTACTGCTTCATAAATCTTTTTAGTGACATATGTATAAATGTGTATGTGTGTGGATGTATGTACATTTGTATGTACTGAGTCATACTATTTTCAAAAATTCCTTAGCAAAGGTCAGAGTCAAAAATGTTTTAAAAGTCACTCATTCACATCAAACCAAAGAAAGAAAGTTCTCTCTAATATTGCCAACAGACGATAACCCCATCTCTAACTAAACACCATTCAAGGTAGAATATTTCCTACTTATATATCAGACAGTAATATGTATTAGAAAATTTTTAATGTGGAACTAACATTTCTCTGTTGACTTTTGATCTATAACTCACAAAAAAAGGCAGGTTTTTTCCTTCTAAAGAAAAATATTGTGCAATCTTATTTCTTTTTTCTTCCTTTTTTTCTTCAAATTAGTGAACAGACATTGTTACACCTAGAAATCAAAAGTTCCAAAAGAAAGTTTCCTTTTCAGTTCCCAAGAAGAGACTCTGAAAACAAAGGGCAATAATAGAAGAACAGAAAAAAATATATATGTAAGGACTCTAAATGAAAGAACAAAAGCAATGCCAAGCAAAAAGGTCAAGTCAATAAAGGAACATCTTTGTAGAAATTATATAAATAAAATTATCAAACTCAGGCAGATAATTTCATAGAAGTATGCATTACTTACTAGCAAATCTTCTCATTTTGGAATGTTTCACTTTTTAATTTTTTTTAAACACATAAAGAGGAAGAAAAACTTCCACATTCAAATGAAAGAAAAACCATGCACAAATGAATCTTTTCTGCTTCCTTTAACAGACAAGGAAGTGATTTCATGAAATTTATTAAAACTGTTATTTCTGTCCAATCCCAAGCAAAGTACTTCATCTAGCTAAATATATATGTGTAACACACAAACACACACACACATATATATACACACAGATATTCACCAAACCTGTATTCCACTATCTGGCCACTTCATTCTACTCAGGAGGCAGATTCTTAGCAAAATGTATAAAAGAAAAAATAAATTCTGAAGTAAAAAAATCCAACAACTAGATAAAACTCAATGTACTCCACACTTAAGGGGACATTTTAGGGCCTAATTAAAGCCCTGCTACTCTTACTATGCCCGAAATTCAAACTCTAATATCAGTTTTCAAGATAATAGCAATTCAAAAGCATTAAAGAAAGGAGCAAGCACTGCTATGTAAAGGTGCACTGACATACACAACAAATAAGAAGACAACCTGACTGACAAGAAGGATTTGGAAAGTAACTAAAAGCAGACTTGGGTACTCTAGAAACAGATGTCTAGGATTATCTGGTATAAGGACAAACCATGTATATATCTCATGAGGCTTATGATAATACTTATTGTTTATAAGGTTGACAATGAGTTAAGAGGAAGGATTCTTTAAGCTAAGGATTGTGGCATTTTCTATTTAAGGATATGAAAATATATACGCCATAACTTTTACAAAATTTTCTATCCAAAATTACTGAATTAAGTAAAGTTTTAGTTTCCAAGAAAAGTGAATCCACAGCAATGTGAGGAAGCTGGCTGTCCAGAACAACTGTCCCTGAGGAGTGTGGTTAACTGTAATTCTTACCTTCTTCTTTATTTCTTTCAAAAGTTCTATGACTATTTAAACCATCTCATCTTTGATGTTAATAGAGGGTAACGTGTTTCTGGGTTGTGGGGAGCAGTATTTAAATGACTTAGAATTACCTGGGGAAGTTTAAAAAAAAAAAAAAGAACACTGGGGTTCAAGCTCCCCAGCCAGAAATTCTGATTTAATTAGTCGAGATAAAGCCTGGACATCAGAATTTTTAAAGCTGCCCAGGAAAGCCAGATGTTCAGCTAGGGCTGGGAACCACTTAGGTAAATAATTTTCTTCATGACACCTTTCGGAATCATTAAGAGAGATACTGCACATGGCATTTCCAAAATTTGTCTCCAAATCCCTTTTAACATGGAACATCTTATAACACTGATTTAGGTAACTCTTCATCTGAAAATCAAGGCAAATATTAAGTTTAGAATCAAGTTGTGTAACTTTTCAAACTTTGTAAAAGTTCTAACGTGGTTAGGAAGAGAAAAGGGGAGGGAAAAAAGAAAAGGAGGACTTACTTTTATCTTGCTACGACATTTTTTACCATATTTTAAAAATTCCAAATGAAATATTTTAATTTCAACTTAAAATTTCATAGTTTATTTTAATCGTGCTTATATTAAGCCTGGGACTCGAAAGCATTTATATGCTGTGAAAGCTAACACCAAAGATAAAATCGTGCTGCCCTCTAATGGTTCGAGATAAATATTTTTACCTATTATACCAGTAAGCTGATAAACACAATCTTATTATTTTATAAATGGGAAGATTACATTATATACTAGAAAAGAAAAATAAGATTTCAATTTCTGTTATAACTGAGCTCAAAAAATTAACTATGAATGCTATGTTCAAGTTCAAGACTCTTTTAATTGTCCAGGCATGCTGGCTGACCCCTATAAACTTCCAACACTTTGGGAGGCCAAAGCAGGAGGATTGTTTGAGCCCAGGAGTTTGAGAACAGCCTGAGCAACATAGTGAGACTCCATCTCTACAAAAAATTAAAAATTAGCCAGACATCATGGTGTCCCAACTACTACAGAGGCTGAGGTGGGAGGATCACTTGAGCCCAGGAGGTTATGGCTGCACTGGAGTACCACTGTACTCCATCCAGCCTAGGCGACAGAACAAGATTGTCTCAAAAAAAAAATTATCAAGCCATTTCTTAAACTACCATATTTGCCTATCCATGTGTAAATCAGGATGAAAATGTACACCTCCTCTGCATTCCGTAATAACCATCTCTAATTTAGCTTCTTTTTCAAATAAATCTATGGCAACAGTGTTCAGGCTTGAATGCTCATACTCCACAAAGGAATTTAGAAAATTAAACATATTCTTGAGTATTTCTTAAAAGTATGTAAAATTTTTTTTAAGCTAAAGTTCTAATTCACATTTTAATACTTGCAAAGGATGTACTTTCTAATTTACTATAAATATTTACATTTTAAAATAATGTCACTCTTTTAAGTGTATCCAAAGAAACTAAAATATCATAACAAGCTGACATCCACCCTTATCTACTTAAAAAAATACACAAATTCTGTTACATACATCAGAAATTTTATACCAGTTGTATCTTGTTTAACTTGCATTTTACTGCACTCTCTCCAAATAATTTTATCTTAATTTCATATTTTATAACTAAAAGTCTTTTTCTCATTCTGCCATAATTCTATGCATCAAAAATAGTCACATTAATTAAAATTATAGAAGTTTGTATTTCCATGTAAGTTAAAAAATATTTTGTGTAATGAGCCATTATTGCAATTATTATTAGCAGGTAATAAAATAAATATTACAAATTTTAATACAGAATTTTTAAACAAAAAGTAAAATACTGGCCGGGCATCGTGGCTCACGCCTGCAATCCCAGCACTTTGGGAGGCCAAGGCAGGTGGATCATGAGGTCTGCAGATCGAGACCATCCTGGCCAACATGGTAAAACCCTGTCTCTACTAAAAATACAAAAAAAAATTAGCTGGGCCTGGTGGTGCATGCCTGTAGTCCCAGCTACTTGGGAGGCTAAGGCAGGAGAATCGCTTGAACCCAGGAGGTGGAGGTTGCAGTGAGCCAAGATCACGCCACTGCCCTCCAGCCTGGAGACAGAGCAAGACTCCATCTCAAAAAAAAAAAAAAAATTAATGGCTATGAATCTCACTAACATTTATAGACCTGTTTTTTCTTTATATTGAGGTATATAAGAAAGAATATTTCTTACTGCCAAAATGATAGGTTCTCAATTCTACTCTTATTTCACTTAAGTATAATCACTAAGAAATGTAATTCACATTAAGAAGTAAATCACTCTGAATTTTGTTACAAGGTCACTCAATTTTTTCTATGCCAAAACTCACATTGTGATCTACCACCAGAAATCATTTTTAATCTTGTGGCAATTGATGTTAGGTCCTCTTACAATTTGTTGAAAGCAAATAACTAGAAACTACCTGACTTACAATAGGATGCATTACACATTTGCTACAATTATTCAGTTTCTCCATTTCTGGGAAGTATTCCAAAACAGTATTACTATGACTTGTCAAATGATTATTAATTATACCTGCTACTGTTTCCCTTAGCAGTTTAATTTGATATACTCCAAAAGGTAGAAAACATCAAAATATTGTTAATTTCAATATCCTTCTGCCAAAATAATATTTGTTTTATGAAATGCTTTTGTCTTATCACATGTTTCAAACATACTTTCCCCCAAACCGTATAGCAGCAAACGGCTCATTCAATTTATAGTAAACACCCACTGTCGACCAAAGGCCAATTCAGGCTATCAAAAAAAAAAAAAAAAAACCTGCGTTTATTTCGCAACTCAAATACATTTCAGGCTTAAACAAAAAACATTTTAAATTTGTCTCCTAAAACAAGGCCCAAATATACACCATATACAGGAGACACCAAAAACAGAGAAAAGCTAAAAAGTGACACTAGGTTAATGAAAACAGAAAGCAGTGATTGTTATGCTGATGTCAGACAAAGCAGAATTCAAGCCAAAAAGTATTAATGGTTAACACTAGGTATTAATGCTAACATCTACAATTCTTAAGTGAAAAAGAACAGTTATGAATACCTCTGTACCAAATAGCGCAGCAACAACCTGAAGCCAAAAACTACAGGAGATGCAAGGAGATATAAACAGAAGCACACAAATACTAAGACATTTTAACATATCACTCTCAGTACAAGACAGATGAAGTGGACGAAAAAAAGATATACAACACTGAAGGAACAAAATCTTATGGAAGATCTTATCTTGTCTATGTGTGTATAGATGATCCTCCATTTGATCTCAAAGAAAGCGTGAGTGTCACAAGGTAGAGATACTACAGCCTCAAATCGAAATACAACAAACTAGAAATTAATAACAAAATTTTAAAAAGCAAAAGGCCTTTCTACTTGAAAAGCAAACGTTTTATTAAGCAATTTGTACATGAAAGGGAAAATACAAACTAGATTGAAAGAATGATAATGAAAATACTACATAACAGAAACTATAGTACAAATGTAAAACAATGGTCAAAGAAGAATTCATAACCTTCAACAGTTTTATCACTAAAAGTATTCAAATAAATGAATTAAATTCAGTACAAATTTTAGAAGGTATATATTATTACTAATTTTATATTAGACTTTTTGCTCATGTTTTGGTTTTTCGTCTATATTCATATTGATATTAGATTGTAATTTCCTTTTCTGTACTGCCTTTACCAGGCTTAGGTATCAATGACAACTTTATTTGCTAAAAAGAATTCAGATACCAGGTGTGGCGGTTCACGCCTATAATCCCAGCACTTTGGGAGGCCAAGACAGGCAGATCACCTGAGGTCAGGAGTTCAAGACCAGCCAGGTCAAAATGGTAAAACCTCATCTCTACCAAAAATACAAAAATTAGCTGGGTGTGGTGGCACACACCTGTAATCCCAGCTACTCAGGAGGCTGAGGCACAAGAATTGCTTGAACCCAGAAGGCAGAAGTTGCAGTAAGCTGAGATAGTACCACTGCACTCCAGCCTGGGCAACAGAGAATCCATCTAAAAAATAAAAAATAAAAAAAAAAGAATTCAGAAATTCCTCTTCCATCTCTTACCTTTTTCTATTCTGTATAACATTAAGCCTATCTGGTCTTTGATATTTTGGCAGATAGAACTCCCCTGTGAAACCTCGTGGGCCTGGTGCTTTTGAGTTTGTTCCCTGCAACTTTGTCTATTGTTTTTTCCAATGGATACCACTGTGTTTAAGCTTTCTATCTCAATTTTGGGAAACAGTATTTTCTAGGAAATTATCTCTATCACCTAGGTTTTCAAATATATTTGTATAGAGGACTGCAAAGAAATCTCTTACACTGTGTTAAAAATTTTCACTGTTCCAATTATCATCTAATTTTGCTTATTTGTGCTTTCTGATTTTTTCCCTTTGCTTGATATTCAGTGGTTTCTCTATTTCCCTAATTTTAAAAATCAGGATTTTGACTTATCAATTACATCTACTGTTTTCTATTCTCTTCATTTCTCCTTTAATCTTCATTATTTCATTTTCTGTACTTTCGTTTGGCTTATTTTTTAACTACCTTTACAATGTTGAATCATCCTATGCAACAGCAAAAAAAAAAAAAAAAGTCTTTTCAGGAGTACACTAAAGCATTCTTCATAAATTTTTGCACATTTCTTGATAAGTTTATTCCACAGTTTATCTTCTTTGTTGTTAAAAATGGAGTTTTGTCTATAATTGTATGCCCTACCTGTTAATTGCTTGTGTATTTAAGGCTACTGATTATAGATGTTAATTTTTAACATGCTATCTTACTGAATTATTTTATTATTTAAATTATTTTCTATATTTCATTTCTCTAAATTTATCTCTCTTCTCTAACTGCATCAGCTAATACTTGTAAAGCAATGCTGAATATTTATGGAGGTAGTATGCCTTATTCCTGTTGCTGGTGTTACATAAATTAAATAACCCTCTACTGTACTTTCAAAGCATCTATGGTAACTACCACTACAACATTTCTCATTCTGAGTTATCATCTGTCGTCCCCTACTAGGATATGAGCTCAGTCAAAAAGTACAGGAAGCATCTTGCTCATCTTTGTGTCCACCAGCAACTCACTTGTAAAGAACTGTTGACTGATTCATTCAATATGTCAGTGTGAATCTATGAATACGTGTTAATGAATCAAAGAAAAAAAAATGTGTCCCCAAAGAAAAATCCAGAACTGAGAGTATTACAATTGGTAGGACCATTTTACATCCATTAGGATGGTCATTAAGAAAAAAAGAAGAAGAAGAAGAAGAAAAGAAAACTAGTGTTGGTGAGGATGTGAAGAAACTAGATCCCTTGTACATTCCCAAATTGGGAGGTTCTAGATTTTATTTTATAAAGCAGAAATGGCCTATAAGATGTAAAAATTGTTTCACTATAACATGTCATCCCCACTCCTTAAAACTAGCATGTCATCCACACTCCTTAAAATTAAGGGTTGCACTAAACCTCACATTCTGTACTCTTGCTATAAAAGTCACATCGTACTCACGGTGCCCTGGACTAAATATTAATAACTGCCTTTCACTTCTACCTTCAGCTGTCTCTCTGCTGCTTCTACATCTGATTATTCAGCCCACTCCTATCTTTAAGCATTCTCCTAAAACATACCCAACCACTTAAGGCGTCCTGCTTCCTTTGGCCAATCAGCCTTGCTTCTATTAAACAGTTTGAAACTGAAGCTGCAGAGGAGGCAACTGTCTCTCTCTATCACCCCTGATGGTATCTGGAACATTCCTCTCCTATCCACTCCTGCTACTGCTAGAGCTGCAGAAGACTCACTCTTACTCATCAAGGGGTACTGAGGGAAAACTGTTCCTTTGAAGCCAAAGTTAAAACTATTCACAAGGCACACTAGTCACGCTCAGTAACATGGGGTATTAAGAAATATCTTAGGGGGCTGGGGGCAGTGGCTCACGCCTGTAATCCCAGCACTTTGGGAGGCCAAGGTGGGTGAATCACCCGAGGTCAGGAGTTCGAGACCAGCCTGACCAACATAGTGAAACCCCGTCTCTACTAAAAAATACAAAAATTAGCTGGGCATGGTGGTGAATGCCTGTAGTACCAGCTACTTGGGAGGGTGAGGCATGAGAACAGCCTGAACTCAGGTGGGGGAGGTTGCAGTGAGCCAAGATCGTGCCACTGTACTCCAGTCTGGGCGACAGAGCAAGACTCTGTCTCAATTTAAAAAGAAAAATATCTTGG